>VDFB02073279.1:0-87180 GCA_007258455.2 Sequoia sempervirens
CACTATAAAATTGCACTAGGAAAATCCACCTACACTTGCATACAAACATTAATTAGTGGAAATTTTGTTTGGAAGTTCCTTCCATGAATTTGAAAATGAAAATAATAACTACATTCAAATGCTTCGATCAACGTTTTCATGCAAAAAAAATATCGAGAAAATGAACAAAGACATTGCCAACAAACTTGAACTTTGCAATAGTGTCAAAAAATTCTACTTTACCACTCTCTTTACCATTTTGAATTTTTTTGCCAAGCTTTGGTTTTTTACCCAAGCAACAATTGAAAAAATCATGTCTCATCAGGCACACTATGCTGAAAAGCTCTTTGACATTATTCTAGAAAAGAGTTCCTGCAAGTATAATGCACCGTTTTCAATTAATCACTTTGCAAGAATTCCATATCTTTGATTGACTACTTGGAGAAAAATTGCACTCTTCAAGAGCACAGAGCTGTTCGTACTCAATGAAGGCCATCGAGCTTGAACTAGTGGGTGAATGATCAATGTGGAGATTATTCAAAAGCATTAATTCAAAACTACACATTATATTGACAAGAACTCTTTTCTAGAGTAAATTGAAAGTGCTTTTCAACATATTATATCTGATGAGACCAAATTTTCTCAGCTCTTTCTTGGGAAAAAAGATTGAAGATATATTGAGAACTTTCTAAAGTTATGGCTATGAGCAACAACTATAGACTAGTAGAGTTCTTCATGGATGGAATTGGAGATAAAATTCATGATGCAAAAGACAGTGGAAAAGTCCAATTTGTTGAGACTTTTGCAAAGATCATGTTAATGGCTCATGCTTTTGTTCACTGTTATGATGAGAAGGTTCTGAACAACCTTCTAACAGTAAAGTGTTTTATAGTCATTTTGAGACCGTCTTCTATACAGTAGACTGTTTATCAACATGGCCTTCTCTACATTGCTTTATCATGTGTGGGAGATATTGAGTCACTATATTTGATGAAAAAGATGCAAGAATAAAACTTTAGAGTGCAAAAAAGTAAAAAAGAAAAATGCAACGCCTTATGGATTTTGCACAATACAAACAAGAACACACCCTTTTGCTTTTGTTTGCAATTTTTTTTTTCATATGCACTTGAAGTATAAACCAATATCATGATATGCTTCAAGCTATTGTCCTTTCCTCACAACAAGCCAAACATAATTTGTTCAACTGCATTGGATTTGTAGATAGAATACAAAATTTATGTTCTAAAACATACTTTCATGCCTTTGCAACTATTTGGAGAATAACCACTACAATGCAAACAAAACAAAATTCCACAACAAAATATCTAGAATCAATAACCATTGAGCTAATGTATATGCATATTACTATGCACACCTTCAATTTGAACTTGATATCAAAACCACATTTTCATGATCTACCTAGTTATATACAAACCACTATTATCCCATTGCCACCTAATCCAAATTCCATATTTGCTTCAAGACTTTAACAGTGACATCTTAGAATCCATAAGGAAGAAAGCAATTCTTTTCATTTGGAAGTTGTATCATGTCAATGAGCAAAGGCATAAGTGATTAACTTGAACTTTACAATAGTGTCATTAAATTCTACTTTCTCACTCACTTTGCCATATTGAATTTTTTCCCATGCTTCAATTTTTAACCCAAGCAACAATTGACACAATTAGGCCTCATCAAATACAATATCTTGAAAATCTCTTTGATGTTATTCTAGAAAAGAGTTCCTAACAGTGTAATGTGTCATTTTGAATTAGGCACTTTGCATGAATTCCATATCTTTTATTGACTACTTGGAGAGGAAATTGCTTTTGGAAAGTACAAGCCAACACATTCTTTGTGAAGATCAATGAGATCAAAATAACACATCAATGATATGGAGTTTATGCAAAAACGTTAACTGAAATATTCACATTATATTTTGAACAACTCTTTTCTAGAGTAAATTTAAAGTGATCTTCAACATATCATATTTGGTGAGACCAAATTTTTCCAACTATTGCCTAGGTAAAAATTGAAAACCATACTTGACAACTAATAAAGTTATGGTTATGAGTGGAAACTATGAGCTGAGGGAGTTCTACATGGATGGAATTCAAAGTAGAATTCACAATGAGGACAATGGAAAAGTAGAATTAGATGAAACCTCTACAAAGTTCATGTTAATGGCTAATGCTTTTGCTCACTGTTATGCTGAAAAGATTTTGAATAGAATTCCTACAATAAATTGTTTTATTTACACTTTGAACCCATATCCTATATAATAGAGTGTCTAACAACATGAACTTGTCTACATTGCTTTGTCACATGTAGGTTCAAAAATGCAAAAACCTAGTCCAAAGTTTTAGTGAGTATAAAAGCGTTGTTGGGTCAATTGTTGTTCATACTGTCTGTGTCTCTAATAAGAATGATTACTATTCCATTGTACTGATTGTAACGCCCCGCCATTCAACCCCAAAGAAAACTAATACATCTAACATTTATGGTACAATTTTTTTTTAAACTATTAAAGTGTATAAACTAGCACTTGCACTAGGGGGTGCAAGGGGTACGCTGATAGAAAAATATATAGAAGTAAATATGGAAAAGAAGTGTAATGTAAAATATATACAATCTTGTTTGAATTATATACAAAATATTTGTAGTAAGTTTAATTGTGATTTGTAAAATTTACAAGATAGACGTCTGTATTACATATTTGGAGTTTGAAAATTGAATGAAAATTTTGCTACTATTTAAACTATGATGATTTTGTATTTGATGATCCCATGTGCTATTATGGAATGATCCAACACAAAAAAAATTTGTGCCTTTTTTGTGTCTCTTTTTTTTTTCCTACACAGTCAATTAAAAAGTTAGTAGATTCACATGATAAATGCAAAGTTGGCTTAATCAAAATAGTTAAAGTTGCATAAAATGTGAAAGTTGTGAACTACTTACATCAAATTATCAAATTCCAAGTATGTTCATATGTTAGAGAGTATGTGTTTGTGCATGGATGCACTGCAAATTCTGATTATGAAATATTTCCATACAAATTTAAAACATAAAGCAATGCAAATGAAAAAAGAAAGTTATCATCAAACTGACAAAAAACACTACAAATAGAAATAGAATGTTCTCATCTAAGTATCAAATCAATATCTATTTGGCTTGTATGTGACAAGTGAGATTTTGGAGGCTTTTACCTAATATTTGAAAGGCTCAAATCTCACACTATATGTAGTCTATCAGCTAAAAATCATTTCCCAACCTACTTATTCAGTCAACACCTAAAGTATTTTTTATTTAATCAGTTCCCACATCTACTTCTAATGATTATGAATTACATTCCACCAACCTTTGTCCTACATGGTAGGAAAATGATGTAGGATTAGATATGGTGAGGATGAAATTGGAGATAATGTCAGAGCTCAGGTAAGATGACACGTGTGGTGTGATAAGAGCTCTTCATTGATGGAGATAGAATTTATTCTAATAGCCCAATGATCTTGTATGTTTCTACCTTCTCTTTTCATTTGCCTACTATTATTTTTGATCTGTAATACTAAGAAGAATCTCCTGATAGCTGCATAAATTTGTATGGGTGGCCTTGACAACCTAAATTGGGCTCCTACAACTCTACAAATGCTGAATAGATAGAAACAAGGCTAAAGGCAATAATGGCTCAATTTATTATGACTCAAAACAATTTTATTTTAAAACTTCAAAGGTAAAGTGTAAATGCAAAGAAGTAGCCACTACACAAAGAGCTTCTCTTTGCGGGTGTAGAGATGAAGTAAAAAGAATATTTATAATTATTGCCAAATAAATATGGATTTGACCATTAACCACCGCTAAATAAAGCTCGAGCTTTCGTATATTCTAAGTTCGATACATTTGAGCAAGACAATTTAAAAATTGCTCCTGAGAAAAAAAACAAATAACTTTCCATTTTATCCGCCGCGATGCCCCTGGGTCGGCTCAATTTCATTCCCTATACCAGAACCAGGCAGAATCCATGCATGCCGTTAGAGTGCATTGCCAGGAATCTGTGATGGTACTTTCACAACAGAAAGTAGGGAAGTCCTTTGTTTTCTATTTTCCCACAATTAAAATCCTTCCAAAAAAATGAAAAGCACCAGAGATTAGATCCCACTAGAGCACAACCTTTAATCTCATCACTGAGACTATTATTCCTTTTTTAGTTCTTCCCCAACCTCAAAGGCTAAAACTCCTCATAGCCAAACATAAACCTAGGAAAAAGTAAGCAATAAATGTTAAGTTTTTATGTCACCACCAAGCACAACACAAAGTTGGTATTTGAGACGACCCTTGGGAAATCACACAAGCATTATTTTTAATAAAACTTAATCTTATATATTATCTAGTGAGGTATAAAACCTTATACCCTTGAGATTCAAACCAAAATATGTGGTTGTTGGACTTGTGAAAGAAAAATGGAAACGATTGATTCTTACATGTCTAGGGAGACTTTGTGGGTTGTGAATCTTGAATTGGGTAGGGGAAAGCATATTTTATGGGGCAATTGAAGATATTATTTCTGCATTAGTATTTTAGTTGTCATTGTGGCTACTACAACCATTGGAGAAAATGTCTAGACAAGGGCAATAAATTTGGCATGTTAGAAGAAGGTAAAAAGGTAAGGAAAATTGAGTATTGTGCCCATTGTGTTTACCAATGGTCTTTCCTGCAAATATTCCAATGTTTTTTGTTACCTAGCTTGTTGGCATCTCTAATTCCTTAGATTTCATCAGCATGTGCAGGCTAAAGCTGTTGACATTCAACTAATTTTACTTGAAACAACTATCCAATAATCACTAATAAACTATGAAAATTAGGGAATATCATGTTCAAGTTAGTATAGATGAAGTTAGTATAGATCCAATCTAGGAGTTAATTTTTTTTTAGAATATATAAATAATTTTAACAATTATCATAATTAGTGTAGAATCCATTTAAAGTACTCTAACATGAACTTAAGACTTCAACTTGTTTTCCATTACAATATAGGTTTATACACACTTGAAACCATATTTACGATATTTGTAACAATCTAATTATAATAACTTCGTTATTCTAAAATATAACAAGTAAACAAGAGTCATCTACTCCCGTCAAACAATAGATAGAAGAACAATTAAGGCATTAACATATGAATTAAAAAGGAATTAATAGAATCGTTCCATATGGTCACTCCCAAGTGCTAGGAATGGGCCACATAAATTAACACCAAAACAACAACACCCATTTAAAAGAGTTGTGCTTTCACTGTATAATTGTTTTCTCTATATAGACTTTAATCCAAGATGGAATATGAAGTGTCATATTTTGTGAATAACTCCAAGATAGATGGCCCATGCATTGGTAAATGTGTTTTTTAAAATGGTGAATATAAAAATATCAATATGAAAACACATATTACGTGTGCACAATTAAATGAAAATAAAAATATTTATATGAACAAGTGTGCACAATTAAATCGAAATAAAAATATTTATATGAACAAGTGTGCACAATTAAATGGAAATAAAAATATTTATATAAACAAAATGGAAATTAGTTGTAAATAAAATCAAGCGTACAAGATCTATCACTAGGTATGGAAATTTTACATTGCTCAGAGGGTCAAATTATAAATATATTCCTGTTCTAAAAATCTCTTTTTGAAATGCTTCGAACATTTCATAAGTCATTTGGTTTAACTGTGGATTTCTTCACATTCCTTCAACCTTTCAAAGTGTTAGGAAAAATCATGTTTGTTCTTGGCTAATCCTTTCCATTTCACCATATTATCCTCCTAATTTTTCACATTCTATTTCTGAAATGCTTCAAACAGTTCATAAATTCTCTAATTTTGACACAACATTTCTTCCTGCTCTATTCTTCAATCTAGGTCACTTTAGATCTCAATAATATGAAGAGATGCAAAAAATGGATAATAAATTCTCACTTTGGATTTACAACCTTCAGAATTAGATATTGACTGAATGTTATTTTCCAACCACATATTGGTTTTTATTTTTGTAATGCTTTCAGGGGTTTTGTGGGTTGGCCATAGCTTTTCAAAATTGGAAGAAAGTTACTTGGCTCCAATATTGTCTACAATCTGAATGGAGCCTTCCATAATTGTGCTTTCCCCTTGAATCTAGAAAGAAGAGTGATGCAATTATTTTGAAGTAATCCTTTTCTGACCATAGAGAGGATACAAATCAATTGAATATAAAGAAATTAAAGAATTACTTGGTTATGGTTGCTATCTTGGCTATTAGTTGAAACTGAGTAGAGCAATGAAGTCTTCTAGCTGCATTGTTCCTATTAGAATCTTACAAGGAGATTGTCTAAACCATAGCAACATTAATCATTTGGGGAAAAAATTGGAAAACCAAAAGTTCAGGATTTTAGAATCAAAGGAAAATCAAGGAGAATCAAAGTCGGATTAAAGTCAAGAAAAATATAATGCGATTTCCATAACATGGACGTGGAAGATTCGGAAATCAGCCCAGTTATAGAAACAAATTTTTCGATTTGGTTATATTCATATCGATTACATTGCACAAAACATGCTACAACTACATAAATATCGGATGGTGATAGTTGTCTATGCTACCACATTTTTCATACATGTCTACCAAAGCATTTTATGGAAACAATTCGCTGCACCTTGTTTGCTGTGGCTAAAGCTTAAAAGCTGTGCTTTTTTGAACAAGTTATGGATGCTTGGAAAGAATCCTATCAAGAAAGGCATATGAAAGTAAGCAATATTAACCAAGACAAGAAGGGCAGTGGTTGTTTCAAAATATCTCAAAGAGAAATGTGGTCTGTGGTGATGGAATTGCCGCGTGATCCATAGCGATTTTTTCTTGTCATGCGGAATTTGTTATGGCATTCCTATCCTATGGTTTCGGCTGGCCCCATTTTCAAATAGTTCACTACCTTTTCTATGCTACCACATTTTTCATACATGTATCTACAAAAGCATTTTATCAAATAGTTCAGTATGCCTTCATGCTGCTATGGCTAAAGCTAGCCTAAAATAGGTGCTTTCAAACAAGCTATGGATGCTTGGAAAAACACCAAAGCATATGCAAAGTAAATAGCGTAGACAAGGTAGTGAATTGTTTGAAAAAATGCCTCAAAAATGTAGTCTCACTGTTGCGATAGGAATGCCATGACAATCCATAGCAATTTTCTTGTCATGGCATTCATCATGGCATTCCATCACCATGAGCCTAAAATCCTAAAATAGGTGCTTTCAAACAAGCTATGGATGCTCAGGAAAAATCTATCAAAGCATAATAGTAAGCAACAAGCCATGGTCTCATGGTATTTTTGCGGGAAAATAAGCACGATTTTATTCATGTTTATTTGCAAATTTTATACACGGTTTTTTGGCATTTTTGTAGTTTGAGATGGAAAAAAATCATTGACCAAAAAGTCAACGATTTTTTCAAAAAATTAGGGAAAAAATCGAACCCAGCCTGCAGATTTTTTAAAATCATGATTAATTGGGATTTTTTTTGTAGATTTATGCTTCTATGGTCTAAACTATCTAAATACTTATCCAAATGGCTTCTAAAAATTGTAATAAACATGCAAAGACATGGATTTTGTGTATAGTAAATTGGATCTACGAAAACTAAATGCAGGTGCAAGTGTTGGATAGGTTACAGAGCAGGGAGAAAGAGACTATAGTATGAATGTGGTACCACATTTGTGGCCATGTCCACTGATAGTAAACATGCCAAAACTTGGAATCCAAACTAAGCAGTCACCAATTCAGTTTCCTGTGTTCATGGAATTCCTTCTTGGGCATGGGAGAACTCTGTTGTGCATAGGAATATATAAATAGGAGGTTGTATTGTTTTGTAAAATGGGCATGGGAGGACAATTGTTTGTTGTATCTGCCTACTTTGATGGAGGAGGAAACAAACTACATGTTGTATCTTATTCTTTCAAAATTAGGGAGAACAATTGTGTTATATTTCAAAGAGGTGAGAGGAAAAAGGAAAGGAGTATGGAAGCATAGGTAAACAATGGAGATATGCAGCTAATGGAGAAAGGGACAATGATGTTATTTTCTTTATTCCACAAGAGTATAATTTCAAGTCCACCCAATAACACTAGGCAATCTATTTTTGTATTCCCTAAAAGGTTATTAGCTCTCACATTGACTGCATGGGAAAAATTGAAACAAAATGAGTTTTGGTTGTGTACGAATTCTCTCTCTTCTTTATTTTTCCTTTTTTATTTTTTGTTTTGATATGGGATGAATTTTTCTTAGTGTAGCTCTTAAGAGTAGCACACATACAATTTAAAAGAAATACCAAAACTATTCTTACTAGCCCCATTTCTGTAAATATCTTAAGAGTAGCACACATACAATTTAAAAGAAATAACTTGTTGTAATTCCAAATAATTTAAATACTTGAAGATCACCTTGTACATATCACATTTCTGGAAAGACATGACAAATGCCTTCAATGACCGAGAAAGAAAAATCACAATATGTAAAAAATATAGTCTACAACTTCAATCCCAATATCACAACACAGGAAATGAAATTCCTCAACTGATAAAGGATTGATTGGGTTTGAGGGCAAAGGTAAAGTCTTCAAGTCTCACAAGGGATGAAGGCTAAGCAATTAAGTTTGGTAGTCTAACAATTCATTGCTTACCAGTCCAAAGAAAGCCCAGGTTACTCATCCCAAACATATACAAAATATATTATCTTAGAGGAGGCAATTGACCTATGAGGCATAATTAATTCAGGTCATGATAAATTAAGCATGATCGATACAAATTATTAGAGCAAAGGAAATATACAAAACAAATGCTTAAGAAAAAGACAACCACAATTAAAAAAGCTTATTTTGAAAGCATTACATGCAAATGAAATCACCTCACTTGATAAATATGAGAAGGGAAACCATAAAAGTTATCGATGGTGGCATTTTTCTCAACATCATTGACAATAGGTTCAGATGTGTCACAATGTGCTAAAATTACTAGAATTGCCTTGGGTTTCTCTGGCTTTATCTTTGACCGCCCCTTGAAGAAAGCTGCTGTAGGAATATCTTCCAAAGCCAGCATTGGAGAACCATGTGAAAGAAAATATATATCCATACCCTACTTTGACTTATCACTATTGCCTTCTTCAGACTGAAAACCTCTAAATGCAGACTTGTTCTTGTCAATCCCGACCTGTATGATTGATGGGTACCTGCAAAAATAATGCAATATGTGAATAATGAAAATAGGGTGGCGACATGAATTTATAGCCATCTAGAAAGGCTCGTTGGTAAATCAAACCTTCAGAACATGTCAACATATTTTGCTGCTTTCCCACCACTATTGGTTTTTGTTCCTCCAAACTCTTCCTCGCTAGTATTGACCTTTCACTTCTCCAATTTAGTGAGTTGCAACCTGAAAATAAGATTTTGATAGGGTTTCAGAGTATGCTTATTAAAATGAAAATTATGGCCAAGAGCACATTTAGGTTTTATTATTTAGTGTATGGGGGCTCCTCATTAATGAGAGCAGGGGTGGTTCACGCAGGTGATAAAAAGATGACAAATGATTTACCTCAAGTTTTTGCACAAATTGTGTTGAGATGTTAATGATGTCGATGATAAAAACTATGCAGACTTTGCAATAATACATATGAAACCCTAGCACTACCTAATGCCATTCATCGCCACTTACCTCACCAACCATCTTAAATTTTGCAATAACTACAATGCTAGTGGGAAAGCCAAAGGTCAACACCAACGAGGAAAAACCTAGACAATAGCCAAAAATGATGAAAATGATCTCTAGGTAGAAACTTGTTTACCAATAGAAGCAGAGTTGTATGCCAAGATGGTATATAAGTGTGAGATAGGTTGCGGTTGAAACCTCACACCATATATAGCCTATCAGCTAATTATTGTATACATTAAATTTAAAAGATTACAAATTAAACACCTAATTCCTTTGGGGTACACGAGGTGACATTACATAGCTAACCCATTCATTAACTTAAATTCAATTTTAAATATTAATAAATGATAAACAACGTGACAAGAATAATCCATATAAAACCATACATGGAAATCACAATAAATTATATGTGGAGATAGAAGGTACATATTTCCATAGATACAACATAACATTAATAGTATTTACAAATTATAGTTCAAGAATGATTTACAAGGTATGATAATACATTACATCAGTTTGATAGTTCATCTCAATGAACACATATACAAAATTGCATCAAAGGTCTTCCCATTGCACATGGAAGTGATACATCAATACATAGTATACATTTGGAGTACAAATATATATTTGGTAACATATGAACTCAGGATCAAACTGCTTCAACAAAACTCTGCACAATATGGTACAACTACATCATAAGGAGACCCAACAGGGTGCGTAGCACATTCCACCCAACCACCCCCATGCTGGGAGTAAACAAGGAAGGATCCCCGACCAAGCACATCCAAACAGTAAGGCAAGACTAAACTCCAGACACGAAAAGAAAGAGAACACAAAGAAATATCTCATAATGACAATAAATCTCCAAAACATAACAATAGACCACTTCCAACATATTACAACAATAAGTTACAAATCATATCATCAATAAATCTCAAGACATAATATCGATAGACCACTTCCAGAGGATTTTAATAAAAACATCTCAAAAAGGAAATCTAGAGGAGAGTGTCATCACATGGCCTTACAAGGATTATCCAGACATCCTGTCTCAAGGTGCCGCCTCCATCTATACATGGATTATCTAGACAACCTATCACCAAGTGCCACCTCCATCTATGGTTATCCTGACTACCTATCTCAAGGCACTGCTCCATAGGGTTACTCATGCAAAACCGTTAACCTCTCGTGGAGACGAGGCAATCATGCCAACCACGGCCTTCTCGACCCACCTTTAGTCTATGATAGCACTAATAGGCGGAAAAGACATCCATAATTATCTTATTAATGTTTAACAATCCACCCCCTAATTAATTACTTAGGTTATCCTCTATTACTCTAACTCTAACGTGGGTTACCCTGACAGCCCCTTAGTGCGTCAACCCCCATGTAGAGCCACTCTCTCTAGAAACCCAAAACATAAAAATCCTACACCAAGGAGTTGTACCACAAGAACACTAAACCAACAAATGGAACATCTGCAAGGAAAAACCATCTCGCCAAAATCATAAGAAACACATCCATAAAATGGTACAATCCATTTGTAAACTCAAGTCACAACTGTAGCCAAGAATAAGAAGAAATATCCAATTAAATGATCAAATAAAAGCATCAATTTCCCCACCTCTGGAAGTCCCTAACAATAACTTAAGCTCCTATAGAAGGATAAACTAACTCAAGGCTTTTTTGACACAACCTAAATCCAATAAAGAGAAAACCACAAACGATTCAACAAATGATCTTGAGAGTACATAATTACTTAAAACAACACCATTTAACTCATTTCAAAACACAATAATTTCACCCAATAAATAATTTAATTTCTCAAGAATATTCAATTTAATTCAAAGAACATAGTTTATAATTTCAAAATTTCCTTGATTACACTATAACATTGCAACTTATGAAATTATCTAATTAATTCATAATCACAGCATATAAAATCCTTTATATTTATATATATAAATATATATACATATATACATATATATGTATATATAAAATAAAACATATATTAAAACTTATACATTTAAATCATATCATAAAAATTACCCATTTATTTCACTTTAATTTTATAGCTTTATATATATATATTTATATACATATATATATATATATATACATATATACATATATATATATACAAATATCTATAAAAAAAAACATTAAAAAAAAGTCAAAATTTTTTTAAATTTTTTTTTTTAATAATGATACCTTGCATAGCCATGGTACTGTGTACCAGTGTGTGGAGGCCCCAACCCCCACACAACTACATCCAACAGCCTTAGTAGTTGTGTGCAGCCTGTGGTGGCTGTGTACAACTTGCCACAGGGGCTGTGGGTGGTATAGCTTCGGCCGACCACCACTTCCAATACAAAATAATTTTTATTTTTTTAAACAGTCAATTAATTATTGCTTCATTATTTTAATGTATTATTGAAATATGCTCTTATGCTCACTCCTCTCTCTCTCCTCACTGTCTCCTATACTATACTCACCCTATATATATATATATTTGCCCAAATGATACAAAATAAATAAACAAATAGGATGAAAACCAGTCCAATTCATTTTCCTTCAATCACATAATAAATATGGGTATACAATTTAAATACCCTAATAAATTGATTTTCTTTCAAATCAAGAATTTTAGCAACAAGATTTATTGAAGAAATTCAAAAGATTCTTCAATAGATTTCTACATAACACTAAATATTTAACACAAACAATATTTCTAAAACAAAACCCTCTTTCAAACATAAATCTCAATTTAAAGAATGGCAGACATGATTTTTGTTTTCCCTTACAGAACAATCAAAAGGAAACAAAAGAATTAATTAATCGAAAAGAACCTAGAGTCCTTCGTTTGATGACGAGTCCAAACACGGTAACCCTTCTTCCTCTTTCGAAAATAAACTTCTTCTGCAGATCCTTCTCAAATTCCTTTCAGCTAACTTTTGAATCAATCTATTATTCTTTTCTTATAGAACAATTTTTAACAGAGAAGCACAAAAAACCTCTATCCTTTTTTTCTTTTCCAAACCAAAACCAAAAACCATTCCTGTGTGTGTAGAAACTTCTTTTTCCTCACAATAAAAATAATGAAAAATAAATAAAGCTCTTCTTTTTTCTCAAAAATCCAACCCATCCATTGGTTCTTTTTCTTGTTTTAAAAGATCACACTTATCTCACAAATTTTAATTAAAACTTCATTATTTTCACATGATATTATCCTCGCAAGATATTCTCTTCTGATTTTCTAATTTTAATACCTTGAAAAAGATAATTTTATAATTATCACCAGCATTATTTATTTAAATTAATTACTTACACCTTTTAATTAATTAATTTTTAATTTACAATATTTAAATTCAAAATTACAATTACTTTCACAATTAATCATATCCACAAAATATCATTAATTTATTCCATATAAAGTAAAAAATAAATTAAATAACAATAACCATAATTAAAATAAATAAACAACAACAATGTATGAAACCAATACATGAAGACAAGGACAAAGTCAAAACCATGACACAACAAGACTCACAATGAGGTGATGATGGACTTGGGGCGAGGACACTTCCTTATCAACTCCTTTTTCAACATCATACCCATTGGGTTAATTTTAATGCTCGCTCTGTCCTACCGAAGCAAGTGGAATTGATTTATTCATGCAATTCTTGCATACAAAAAAATGTCAAGTAACATGTAAATCTCCATTACAGACACGCTGTGAAAGGAAATCACAGGGTAGCAGGCCACTCACAAGCGAGTGATGCTACTCCATCCTTTCACCAAGACTGACTAACAAACACATCAGAAACCATAGCAACATAGAATCACAATATCACCACACATAATATTAAAGAAAACCATAGCATAACCAAATAACCTAATCACCACATAATGTATCATCAAACATCATAAGTAATATCAAGTGCAACAAAACTACCAAACTATGAATCCACACACAACCAAGTCGGTGAACTAATCACCATCACAAACCAAGTATCAAGACAACACATAAGAGTATCAAAGAGTATCAACAACATGAGGGGTATTACACTGCTTATGTAGATCTTCACTTTGTTATTGTTTTGATACAAGAGTATCAACCATATTTTGGGATATATCTTGCATAGTTGTCCTATTGCAAATGAATTCACAACCGTTCCTGAGTAGGTATGTTACTATGCAAAACATCACTAAACCATTGCATAGCATAAATTTATATATTGGAACCAAATTGGAAAATTAAAATTGTTATGCATCACTGAGCTAGGTTGTAGCTGAATCATATGATATTTTTTGTATGCATGTGAAGTTTTTAATTGCTCCTTGGAGATTACAAATCTGTTACAATTTCATGCAACATATATCTTAGAAGTTCTCATCATGTACCATAACATCTAGAGCATATGCAAATAGGTAGATACCTGACATTGGACATCATCAAACCTCAAAATCATATGATATCTTAATAATTTTTTTCCCTCTTTATTTAAAGACATGCTTGACATAAATATCTCATTGCATATGCTTGCTAGAACATTTGGAAAATGTATACTGCATTTACTACACAACAGAAAATGAATCAATCGCTTGACAAACAAGATGAAAAGAGGCAAGTATAATATCTTGCTTATGTCACACATAGGTTTACTCTTCATATGTTTAAATTTTAATAAATGTACTTCTCATTGTTCAATCTGCAATGTACAAATTGGAAACAAATACCATAGAGCCATCAAGCATTATCCACATATGCACAAAACAATCAGGTTTACTATTTGAGGGTGATGATATGGTCATTTATGGTTCTGTTGTTACCACAATTCCTAGTGTAGACATGCAAAATTGGCATAATGCATTCCATTAGGTCATATTCATCCATTCAGAAAATAAATCAAGTTTATTTATCAATCTCCTAAAGTCATCAATTTAATTTAAATAAATCAAACTTGATCCTATCATCAACCTTTTAATTAAATAAACCAAACTTTATTAAATTGAAATCTCAAAAGCCATTTCCCATCCATTTCTAATTTAAATAAATCAAATATTTGAGTCAAATTGGTCAAACTCATCTAATCATCATTAAGCTAACCTAATCCTGATTAAACTAACCTAACTACCCATCACATCCTCTAGATAATCCCACTTGCACAAATAAATCAATTTATTGATTTATTAAAATCATCATTTTCACTCAACATGGCATCTTTGAGGAATATTCCCTCAAGTTTGAATTCAAAAATCAAGTGGACATGTACATCCAACAAGTCATTTATGAGCTCTTACATGGCTCTTACATGTCCCTTGCACAAGTCAAACTCAACATTTATTTCACAATTTGAATTTGAAATTTCCCCCTCTTGGGCACATTTCCCAAATCTTGCACACTCCTCAACCACTCATAAGTTGACAAGTGGCATCATCTCATTGGTCCAATATTTGTCCCACATTCATCCATTTTCCCATTCCCTCATCAAGAAAATCTATAAATGAAAGGCTTCATTCTTTTTCAAATTCTCGACAATCTCTTGCAAAGTCACTCTCTTAAACTAAGAACTGATTTTGTTCATCCACTCCACAATCTTAGCATTTCATCCACATCTTGATCTACAAAGCTTATGCAAAGTCACTCTCTTCATTTGAGAGTTGATTTTTCCCATCATCATCATCATTGACATTATCAAGGGTTGGGAAAGGGCTTCTTTCCACATCAAAGAAGCACCAATCCACTTATGAAGTGAAGGTTTAATCCATTTTAGATAGGTTTACATGTTTATGATTTCTTTGTAATGCTTTTTATCATGTTTCCTTGTCTTGATGTGATTAAGAACTTCATAAGGAGTTTGATTGTTGTTTTGGATAACTTGACTAATAGTTTGTTGTGTTGATTTAGATAGCCAAGAAAAAATCTTGCTCACATACTAGCACTAGAAGGAGGGCATTTGATTGGTATCATTTGAAAATATTAACTCTAAGTTAGTTTCCCAAAGATATTTTCTCAAGTCGTAATGCTTATTGTTGGAAAGGAAATATGAACTGACAATAGATTGGTTTTTTTTTTTTTGCATATTCTTACATACATGGTCATAAAGGACATTTGTGCCTTCTATTTTTCATTCAGCACTCTTTGATTTCCACCCAACACTTTCTGTGTTAATATTTAAGTGATCAAGTCACTGGAAACCCCTTTATATGTTGTTGTGTTTTATCTGTCTTTCAAATTTGTTAATCTTGTGTTTATATTATATGTTGTTGGGTCTTATCTATATTATTGATTGGAATAAGCTTTCCACGGTAGTATAAAATTTGACCACAATGGTTGCTCGTGTTTATGCTGTTGGAATTTTCCCATACCCCTGCATTTACATCATGCCATAATTTTTTTTTAGCTAACTGTCTCAAGGCAGTTGGCCACTTTTTCTTTGTTGTTTTGTCTTGCCAATACCTGCGCCTTTGATCCATCCAAATATCCTTTAGTCATGACATTCCATGAGGGGACTCTTTTGTTTTGAAAAGATAGTATCTCTAAGCATAAGTTAATAGAAAGGAATGATAGTGAATATATGGCATGCTAGGTAGAGGAAAATGAAGTTACATGAAAAGTTAATATAAAGATAAAATAAAGGGACACCGAGTGAAACACCATGGATGTAGAATACCAATGCATATCTTGATTCATCTAAATTTATGCCGACTGTTCACAGAAGTTTCTAAAGAACCATAGCATCACCTAATCTTGCAACGAAATGAAGAGAAGAGAAAACCTGGAGAGCACTTGACAGTATTTTCTTTCCATCATTTATTGGTGTCTCTTTCTAGAAAAGAAATCGTCCATCCATATTTGTAAAAGAACATTCAACTTACAACTTTATTTTGGATTATCCCTTGTAGAGAGGGGAGGACTGGAAATAATTTTCCACTATTTAAATTCATTCAAAGATGGACAAGAAATATGACATAAAGGATGCAAATGATTTTGTATATTTTCCATAAAAGTGCATATTTCAAACAAAAGTAAAGCTATGTTGTCCCTCTGCAAGCTGCCAGAAGTGATATGCCACCCACCATGCTCAAAACTATTTGTATGTATGGCAAAGTTCTCCTGCACGATGAACTCTTCCCCATAGATGTTCTCTCTTTTCCTTTGGTAGATGTTCATGTTCCCTTGAGAAAGAAATGCATCTTGATTTGTTAGGCAGTGCTTGAAGTGTTACTTTCATCAAGTAGATAAGGAGTTAAATGGAATATCTTTATTCTCATGCCACAGCTTAATCACTTTAAGAAATGGGTCCTCCTAACCTTTTATGCTTTCTTTCATTGATTTAAGATCTTGTTTAAGCTCAACATGGCCTAAACCCAAATGTTTATGCATGCCAGCGTAGCTTGACTTTGTACTTTCTCATGTCTGCTATCAAGAAATATGCCCCTTTGATTGACTTTGCAATCAGCCCAAGTCTTTTTTTTATGATAAGTAATCAAATCTACTTTACATCTACTATAATCAATTCTATGTGATTCCTTTCTGACATATAATCTACTGAAATGTGACATTTCATTACTGTTAACGTGCTTATAACTAATGCTCTACTCTATGATGCATCAATCACTATTGTGCGTTGTTGACAGAGTGGCAGTTATTTCATTTTGATGTGTTCTCTCCATTAGTTAGATGTCTCATTCATATTGATATAATCTTTGTCATATGTTTCAAAACTTCTCTATAGCTTGACTCCTCTCGGGCTTAATGTGATTGGCAACTAAATGAAACATAATTTTTCATGGATTTTGCATGAACAACCTGCTCTAAGAATTAAAATTTGTGTACTCCATTCATTTTACGTTAGATTTGTGTGGTTATTGTGTTGGATTCCAGCTAACCCATCAAAATATTCTTGGGGGCTTTATGGCCAATTATCTCCTAATATTGCATTCTGGTGTTTATCCTTTTTTATGAGTTTAGTCTTATTCTAATGAAACTCTACCTAATTTGAAAGGTACGTGAAGGTTTATGGTATACAGAGTCTCTGAAATAGCAATCCAGGGAGACTTAAAGTTTTTCATAACCCATATACTTTTCTCAATCAATGATATAAGTTGCCAAATCAGAGAAGTGAAAGGAAAAAAATTACACTTGCAAATCAGGGAGGGAAGAGACAACGTGTAGGGGACTAGGTCAACTAGAACTGGACAAACCACAAAGTGTGTAGCCTCAATCCTCATTCAAGAGAGTGGCTGTGAACAAACCATTGCGCAAAAAAAAAAACAAGCGAGAATAGTCTGGCATTTGAATGTTACATAACAACATGTGTAGGCCTGCGCATTTATCTCACATATATCATATCTAATGTAAAGCACTCATAGTTGTTGGCCAAGTATTTTTAAAGTTGCAAGTCTTGTCAACTCTGCCAATTTTCTCTTTGGGTTGTCATCTACAAAATCTAAGCTCATGACTTTCCGTTCTCTCTGACATTACAGTCAGTGTACCAATTTGATGTATTGGTCTTGCAATATTTACTGTCCATGAGATAACACCCCTTTGAGGCATCCTATCAAGCAATAAAGAAGCATCATCACTCAAGTTAAGAAAAAACAAAAAAATGCTCCTTGTGAGCCAGTTCAAAGGAAACAAAATGCGCATTTCCCAATCCTACCTTCACGCATTTATCTCTTGCACGTAAATTGCTCAATAGATTATAATAAAGGCATGAGATCTAATGTTTCTTGCATGTAGGGTAACTTTTATTCTCTATGGAAATCTTGTTGACAGGAATGCAGTGACATCACTCTTATTGTGGAGATCTTTTCTGTAGCAATATCTTTAATGCATTGAAGGCTATGCTACTTTATTCATTGTGCTTTACTCATCGTGCTTTGTTCACTTATATCTAACATTTATTTTCTTGGGAGAATGTGCATTTATACCTGGAAGTCATTCATTTATGTTTTTGTAGGGATCCTCATTAATTGGCATTGCTCCTTTATGACTTTTTTCAGGCTAAGTGAAGAGGATTTGAAATCTTACTTGAAATGTTGAAAATATTTATCTATTTGCAAATTGGACTCTAATTATTTCTTCATTTTATTAGTTTGAAATCATTAGTGTTTTCATCCTATTGTTTGAAGTTTATGATCAAAACTAATTTAATATAATTATATTCACATGATTGTCTCTTGTTTAACAGGAAAATGAGGAAAAGGAAAGAAAAAGGAGCATTTTGTTCATGCAAGAGACTTGAAAACATTTAAGCACAAGAAGTGAACTTTGGAAAAATCTTGAGTTGAAAGCAGGCCTTGAATTGGAACTTGAAAAGAGCATTTTTCAATGCTTATTGAAATAGCTTGAAGCATCCATTCCTTGCTTTTGTTTTCTGTTTTAGGCTAACTAAACCATTGGTTTGATCTTTTAAAGTTGGTTAAAATGAACCTTAGAAACTGACTAAACTTTAATTTTGGGCTAAAATGGAACAAAACAATCTATCACATTTCCTTTGGTGCTTAAAAAATTCATTATTGCTTTGTGGGATCTAAAATGAACATGTGCTTCATTTTTTTGTGAGAGCTTACTTGAACTAACATCATTGAAAAAGGACGTATGTGCTTCTCTCGCGCTTTATAGCGATCTTGAGAATCAAAAGGCCTTTTTCATGACTTTAGGGTGAGACAAAGCAATCACCTCCACACTTTGATTTGGGTTCAAAATTGAACAGATCTTGTGCGAGTGTGAGTTAGGTATATTGCATGTGGTCTCCCTTTGTTTCTAAACAAAGGTCGATCAAACTATGGATGTACTTTCTCGCTATTGTTTACCTTTAGAGGGGCCTACCTAAGAGACACATCTGAAAGGAGAACTGGAATGTAACTCCAACTAGTTTTTCATTCGGGCTGGTATACAAATGGATAAGACTAAAGTGTCAAGTCCTCAAGGTATGTAGGCCCTAGCGGTACAATGTCTTTCAGAATGGGGTACTACCGTAAAATGTATAAGAGCCCCTAGTAGGATTGATTAAAGCCTTCAGCAGCTTGCTGGACACTCACAAGGTGCCATGTCCCTGATGTTGTGTCATTAAGAACCTTGTTTGTATTTGCCAACCAGTCCATCCAACAATTTTATCAAAGTGGTGCATTAGAACTTAGATTCCAAGAAGTTACTTGCCATGTCTGATCTTGGTTAAAATATAGAGGTTAAGACTTCATTCTTAGCATACCTTTATATTTTATCCTTGGTTGCATGTAAAATCATCTCTTCTACTACGAAGGGCATGAGGCAAGCCCACTAAGAAAAACGTACCAATTGAGCTAGGATATTATATTACTTGTGAGTCATTTTGAAAATACAGTGCTTTTATCAAAAACATTTGAAAACCAACATTCAACATAAGCATCAAATTTCAAACCCTTTAGAAGAGGCAAATATCCTCGAACATATTCACAAGTTATTGCTTGCCCTTGGGATTTGTATCTTTAGGGGCTTCTAAACATTTGGCTTTCATCTCAATTTGCTTCTACTAAAGTCAACTTTAGGCAACCTTTTCCTTGATTTCCTTGATTTTTGCATAATGCACTTTGTGGGATGAAAGGGGATTAGGAAATTGGACATTCAGTTGAAAACCTAATCAATAGTGTGTTTGTGGTAAAAATAATCCATTAAGCAAAGATTGAGTCAATTGGACCCCACACATGTGCTTGGCATCTTTTTGGTCATATGGTTTTCATGCAAACATTGGTCTTTTGATTTTGAATTACTCTTAGAGAAAGGCATGTTCTTCACTATCTTGGCCTAGTAAACAAGTCCTCCCTAGATTCATTTAGGATCAAAATCAAAACATTTCACCCATCCCAAACACTTATCTAAATCCATCCCACCAAACAACTTTAGAGCTTTGGAAACATCATTCTAGACTTGGGTATATCCTCAAAATAAAAAATCACCTTGTTTAGTTAGGAGAATGGGAATGCATCCTTTCTCATACCTCTAGTTAAATCAAAAATCCTTTGAACAAGTTCATCATAAGATAACATCTTACATCTTAGGGTTTACAAGTTCATTATCCAAATCAAACCAATCAAAATAAAACCCTAAGTCTAGCATTGATCTAAAGTCCCTAAACGTTCAACATCCATATCATTTACACCTTTCATCCTTCATATCGTCATTAGTCCTAAGAACTTTAGAGGTCACTTTTGCAACAAGGTCAAAACAGAAGATAAACATGAAATACAAAATTGATCCATACATCATGAGTAATCGAAATCAATTGAACTTTCAAAACCTTACAATCCTGATTGATTATCAATGCTCACATCTATACAACCGTACATGGGATCATTACCTTCCACAAATTTCAATGGCACAACAAATGTGAGTATGCCCAAATCAAAGATTGGAACACATTTCTCGATGGTAGATCTAAATCCAAACCTACACTTCTGTCAACCAAACAATCAATGCATGAGCCTTCAAATGAACAATGGTATCCCACCAAATCCCTACAAGCTAAATGAGAATGTACCAAGCACAAGTTTTCGAAACATGAATCTAGCAAACTTCGGGATGGATACATTTGCAAATCATATGAATATTCTAAACATGAACAATGGTCAATTTCAACCTATCATGCCAAATCTGAGTGTCATCCCAAATCAGAACATTGTCCAAAATCAAACACAAGTACACACTCCAAATTTGATTAAACAAAAGCCAAATCAACTATATCAAAAGAGTCAAGATCGAAATCAAGAAAAAATTTGGCGAGATCAAATTGCTACACTTACCAAAATATTTGAGTCATTGCGCCAAGGGAAATCTCCACCACCATTACCTATATCATTCCTTGGTTTAGAGCTTCCCCCTCTACCTAGCACCAATCACTCCATCCAAATCAATCCACCTAACACCAATCAAGCCATCACATCAAATCCTTTGAATATACCATCGACATCACACCAACAGATGGTATTTAATCAAATGACAACATGAATCCTGACAAATCAAAATATGGTCTCTAAAAGACCTATCACCTTGGTCATTCCAACCATTCCTATCACCTCGATCACTCCAACCACCACTTTCACACCCATCATATCTCAACCCCTCACTACCATAATTTCCCCAAGCATATCTCAACCACTTGTCACTACATCCAAAATGATTCCAAATACATGACCACTACCACCAAAACCAAGTGCAATAAGTCAATATTGTAACATCGTACTAAAAGCACATCAAGCCTACCAACAAGCACTTCAACAATATCAAGTGGCTCCACAAGCCGCTCAAGCTACCCAACAAAGACAAGCACAAACATGAAAAATGATAATTATTGGGGATAGCGATGAACATTCAACCACTGGTGATAGCATTGACAAGCTCCCCACCACAATTGCTGAAAGCATTGTTCAAGATCTATCCATCAAAGAACACATTGGAGATGTTTTTATCTCATCCGAAGATCAAATCAACATAGGTCAAGAGTCACTTTTCAATCATGATCAAAATCCACCAACAATACTCGACAATGATCCAATTCAAGAAAATGCCAACATCATTTGACCCTTTGGTTGAAGACATTGGAAATCCCTCCACCACAATTGTTGGAAACAATGATCAAGATCTCTCCATCGATGAGCACCTTGAAAATGTTTCCACCCCATCCGATGATCAACTCACCATACATCAAGAGCCACTTTTTAGTGATCTCTTTCAAGGAGTGTTAGGATTATTTGATCCTATTGACATAATGCATGATCCATTCACCTATGATCATGTTGAAAATGTCTCTGCATCACCTTATGAGTTATAGGATGTATCTCAAGAATTTATTCCAAAGCATGATCAAAATCTTTCACCAAGGTCTAGCAATGGTCCTTTCCAAGACATATTGACATCCTTTGACCTCAAGGTTATAGATACTGAAGGAACCTTGAACTTTCCACTTGAGGATATTGAACCACTTACCATGTCTAAAGATGACATCCAAGAACCCTTTGTAAGAAATCCATCCTTTGAAACTGACCCATGTCAAGAAGTTGATCCAAAGCATGTCGAAAGCAACTCCAAAATCATTCAAGATCAAGAATTTGTGTCTTCAAGATACTAAAATAATCTAGTGGACACTCTCCTATCTATGGAAGATGATCATACCTATGTAGCACATAATTCTCCATCTAACCATGAGATGCTTTCTATGGATGGACACGTAGACTGGCTTATGATAAAACCGAAGACGGTGTCCATTAACCAGCAGCTTGAATCAAACATGATCAATTGTGACCAATTGAACTAAACCATTATCAAATACATATTCAATTTCATATGGGCCAAGCCATCAGGTTGTGAGTTTACCTTGATTTTCTTTATACCTCGAGTCATAGAGCAGTGCCTAGTCACTAGCAGAGAATTGCTTAGTTTTGATATGTCGGTCATGCCACTTTTTCCTTTGCTGCTGTATGATTTCAGTATGCTGCAAGGCTTCTTTTCTGATTTCATCTAGTGCATTCAACTGCAGGAGTCATTCCTTTTGGGCTTCAGAAATGTCAATATTAAGCTCTAAAGCAGTCCTTAAGGTCTTGTGCTCAAATTCTATTGGCAACATGGCAGTCTTTTCATAGAGTAATTCAAAAGGAGTAAACCCTGTAGTTGTCGTCCACGTTGTCCTATAGGCCCAGACAGCTTCAACAAGTCGACTGCTCCAATATTTCTTGTGTAGCTTAACTATCTTTGTAAGTATTACCTCAATTTCTCTGTTGGGAACTTTTGCCTGACCATTGGCTTGAGGGTGATAGGGGCTAGACTTCCTGTGTTGGATCTTCTAATCATTCATTAGTCCATTGATTAAATTGGATGTAAATTAAGCTCCTTGATTTGTGACAAGTTCCCTTGGGACTCCAAATTGAGTAAAGATCTGCTCATACAGGAATTCAACAACCTTGTTGTCATAGGCATGAGTCATTGCCTTCACTTCCACCCATTTGGTTATATAATCAATGTATGATTTCCCATTGGATGGAGGATCAATGGGCACAACAAAAACCATGCCCCACTTCTCAAAGGGACTGACTACCACTTGAGGACACAGGGGCATTTCATCAGACCTTGTTGGTCTTCCCATGTGTTGACATCTGTCACATTTCCTGGTATAGGCTGCAACATCTTTGTGTAGTGTAGTCCAGTAGTATCCAGTAGTAAGCACCTTCATAAATGTTCTTTTGGCTGCAAAGTGCCCACTGCATGGCTCATCATGATAGGCATGCAGTATATCATAGGTTTCATCTTCCCTTACACATCTTCTCATGACTTGGTCAGGTTATGTGTAGAATAAACTATTTGCAATCCATGAAAAGTTAAAGTTTTTCTCTACTAATAATTTTTTTTCCTTAGGGGAGAATTGAGGAGTTCTTCCTGTGGCTAGATAATTTGCTATATCCGCATACCATGGGTGGATAACCTTGATTTCAAAAAGGTGCTCATCAGAAAAAGAGTCTTCAATAAGTGCAAAATCATCTTTCCTATGAATTCTAGAAAGGAAATCAGCAACCACATTGGCTTTACCTGGCTTGTCCACAATTGTAATGTCAAATTCCTGCATCGGCAATAACCATCTTACCAGTCTCCCGGATATTGAACTTTTGTTCATGCTCAAGATACCAGATTGTTGCATGATTAGTGTGGACAAATATCTGATAACCAGTGATGTAATGTCTAAATTTATTGAGGGCATAGATGATTTCCAACATTTTTTTTTCTATAATAGTGTAGTTTAATTCAGCCTCTTGCAGATTTTTGCTTATGTAGTAGAGTGCATGTTATGTTGATCCATCCTTCTGCCCTAACACTACTCCAATGGCATAATCTGATACATCAGTATGAATATGAAATGGAAGTGACCAATCAGGTCCTTTCAGAACAGGTTCCTGTGTAAGGGTAACTTTTAAATCAAGGAATGCTTTTTCACATTCCTCTATCCAAGAAAAAATTGCATCTTTCTTCAGCCAACTGTATAAGGGGCCTGCTGTTTGGATAAAGTCCTTGATGAATCTTTTGTAGTATCCAACATGGCCTAGAAAACTCCTTACTTCTTTTTGCTTGGCAGGATAGGGTAGATTAGAGATGAAATCAATCTTAGCAGGGTCAACCTATATTCCTGTAGCAGAAATATAGTGACCAAGCACTATTCCCTCCTGCATCATCATGAAACACTTTTGACTATTCAGCGACAGGTTGTGATCTTCACATCTCTGTAGTACTTTCTTCAAGTTGGCTTGAACTTCCTTAAATTTTTTACCATAAACAGTAAAGTCATCCATGTATATTTCCATGCAATCATATGAGATGTCTGAGAAGATACTTATGACTGCCCTCTGGAAAGTTGCAAGTGCATTATAGAGACCAAAAGGAAAAATTGAATAGGAAAACGTTCCCCAAGGGCATGTAAAAGTAGTCTTTTCTTGATCCTCAAGAGCAATCTTGATTTGATTGTACCCATTGAAGCCATCTAAGAATGAGAAGTACTTTTTTCTAGCTAAATTATATAGAACTTGATCAATGAATGGAAGAGAAAAGTAATCTTTCTTTGTTGCCAAGTTGAGCTCTCTATAATCTACACATACCTTCTATTTTCCTCATTTCTTAGGAACAATAACCAATGGGGAAACCCACAGACTATCTGAGATTGGGTAGATAAAGCCAGCTGTTAACATTTTATGCAATTCTTCTTTAATAATTTCTCTCAAAGTTGGATTGATTCTTCTTTGAGGCTGCCTGACAGGTGAACAATCTTCCTTAATATAGATCTTATGTGTAAAAATTTGAGGATCTATTAGCTTCATATCCCCATAATCCCATGCAAAAGCTTTGTGTTGTTCTTGCAACATTGTGACTAGGGCAACTTGTTGAGATTGAGCAGCTTATTATTGATATTCAGACAACGACCTAGAGACACTTCTACTTGTTTGATAAGATCATTCATGGAGGTTGGTGATAATGGTGGTGTCTATATTTCATACAGAAGAAAATTTTAATAAACGACAGGAGATTCAGGTGATAGGTTCTCAGAATTCAGGTGCTACAGGAAACACTGCTGAAGATAGCTATCTATAGCAGATGGGCTACTCGAACGAGGATTGGACTATAAAATATTGAAAAGCAGGTCATCCTCACTTTGAAGCTGGGAAAATGGATTAGTTTGTAGCATCATTAGTTGAGCCAATGAATTGACTTCTTTAGTTTCCTCTCCTAAATCTGGCCAAATTGGTTGAGACAAATTTGGCTGAGGCTGAGCACGAGGGTATAAAGCCAATTTTTTTCTTGATTGACCATCAAAAATTGTCATGTCTCTAGAACAACATCCTATAAAAGCATCAACTGTGGCTAACCATGGTCTTCCTAGGATGATAGGATATCCTCCCAAAGTGGCCTTAGTTCAATACTGGCATAGTTAGTTGAAGCTTGCTAAGGGGGCCCACTTAGTAAGTATCTATATTTAGTTAGTTAGTCATTCATTTTTTGTTGATCATAAGTTAGATTTCATTCTTAAAGTTTTTGTGCAAACTCAGTGTTATATTGTTCTTACAGCATCGAGAATCCATCTTTGTGTCTGTTCCTGCAGCATAAGGCTAGTTCATAGTTTGTTTCTCAATCATAGTTGTTATGATTTCTGCTTTGAACGATGGTTAAAAGAACTTTGCATTACCTTCCTGTAACGTAGGTAGAATTCTTTCCAAGTATTTATTTTCAATAAGTCATGACTGAGACTAGTTCTTAGTGCACATACAGTGCCACTCCATTTCAAGTATATGTTCCTTGGGTTGACAAGTAAATGAACGACAATGAAAAGATATTAGTCGCCTACTAGAATGTCCAATTCCCAGGATAGGTTTTGCTATGATTTTCATATCCTTTTGTGGGCGCAACCATTTTTGGCACCATTGTCGGGGATGGTGTCAAGCTAAGAACCTGTCAGAAGACATTTTTAGCAATAGTTTAGTCTGTTATTCAAGCATTTTCAAAATCTTTCAAATCACCATTCATTATATTGCATGCATAGAAGAAGAGATGCTCTGGGAAGATTCCTTCCTAACCTTCCAGCCATTGATAATAATCCTGAACTAGCTTATAATCTATTTGAGGATGAAGGAAACCAAGATATCAATCCATTTGCTGAAAACCTATTTGTTGAATTGCCATTTGACCCAGCTGACGAAGAACCTGAGGAAAATCCATTTGCTCTGATACTCCACCAAGCAAATATGGCACAAAATCCACCTAATCGACCTCCTACTTTTGAGTATCCTATCATTGCTTAGCAAGACATTGACAATCTTAAAAATATTCCTTCCTCATTACTCCCTAAGTTCTAGTTATAGAGGACCCAGACACTTTCTTGTTTGAGTTTGACATCCTCTGTCGCAACTATGATTACACTTCACATGCTCACAAGCTGAAGTTGTTTCCTTCTACTTTGAAGGAAGGAGCTCTTGGATGGTTCATGAGTCTAGGAAGGGATGTCGTCGATAGTTGGGTAGTCATGCAAACAAAATTTCTTGAGAAATATAAGGAATATTTTAAAAGTGGTAGTAAGGGAGATGATATATTCAAAATTCAACAAAATGAGGATGAAAGCGTAGAAGACTATATCTCAAGATTGTTGTTTTCCCTGAAAAATAATTCAGGCCATACTCTCAATAAAGAATCTCATAAACTACTTTTTCTAAGGGGGATTAGTGATACCTATATAGATGCCCTGGGCCTGATGGGAGGAGGTGATATAACCCAACTGCTGTGGGCTGATATCAAAAAGATATGTCTCAACTACTCTTGAGCAATTGTTAAGAAGGGTAGAGGTCATCAAGCCACAATGGAAAAATTTTCTATTAATGGAGTTTCATGGATGGAGATCACAAATTTGTTGTCTTATTTGAAGCAGGATATCATAAGCAACATAGCTACATAGTTGGATACTATGCAAGTTCAGAAAAAACATGAGGAAGCTAAAGCAATCTTGGTTGAGTTCTATCCACATTGCAGACAAAAGAAACGCGACTGCAGATGGAAGATGGTGGCTAATTTGGAGGCAAAGCAGCTATGCACCGACTTTAAGATGGTAGAAAGTGATGATGACCAAGTATTCTTCGTCGCAAAAAGGTGACCATGGGCTCAAAGACAAGGTATGCCTCAAGATCCTTTGACTTTTGGTAATCCTTATTCTAATTACAATAACCAGTGGCAACCTACATATGGCCCATCACAACCTTAGAATACTTCTCAACCTCACTAGCCTAGCTATTAGAATCCTCAATGGCAATCTCCTCAAGGAGGTTGGAAACAGCCACAAGGATAATGGACTCCACCCCTAGGTAACTGGCAGTAGAACCCTTAATGGAGAAGTCTACAGTAATGGCAGAACCAATCCCCTACCTTCCTACAGCCTTAGCAGCCACAACCACAGGCCCTCATGCCACCTCCTGCAGCACCTACAACAAATACTGGCCCTCCAAAACAAACGCCTATGCTTGCTCAACCATTGTCAAATCCTTATAATAAGCAGCAACAATAGCAACCTATGTATTGTGCAAAAGTCAATCAATATCCATCTTATGCCCTGAATATTCATGATATCCATCTTTGATCTAGAACCACACTTCCTGCCCCACAGCCGCCTGTAATTACAGAAATACTAGACTCTGCCTTTGAACAACCAACTGATTATGTAGAACATATACCTATATCAAATACTGTCTCCAAGGATCCTGTCTTGTAGCATCAGGCCAAACCGCCTTTTCCTCAAATATTGCAAATTACTACATCAAATTCTATGGAATAGCCTACCTTTGATATTTTAGATCAGTTGAAGAATGTACACATTCAAATACCCCTTTTTCAAGCCATTAAGGATGTTCCAATTTATGGTAAAGCCATTAAGAAAGCCTATTTGAAGAAACCAGAAAAAAAAAGAGAAAGGCTCCCCAAACTATCCATGTTCTAGGATAGTTGGCAAATATTATGTTAGGAAAGGTCGTCATTCCAAAATATACTGACCCTAGGAGTCCTGTTATACAAATAAATATTAATGGCCAAATAGTAAATAATGTTTTGATTGGCCTTGGTGCAGCCATCAAAGTAATGACCAAGAATACAATAGAGTATTTGAATATTGTAAACATTAGGTCTATACCTACCATCCTGTAGTTTGTTGATAGTTCCATAATAAAACTTGATGGAATGGTAGAAGATGTTATTGTCATCCTTGAGTCTTGGGAATACCTAGCAGATTTTACCATATTATCCACTAAGGCCACTTTGGGAGGATATCCTATCATCCTAGGAAAACCATGGTTAGCCACAACTGATGCTTTTATAGGATGTCATTCTAGAGACAATAATTTCTGATGGTCAATCAAGAAAAAAATTGGCTTTATACCCTCCTGCTTAGCCTCAGCCAAATTTGTCTCAACCAATTTGGCTAGATTTAGGAGAGGAAACTGAAGAAGTCAATTCATTGGCTTAGCTAATGATGTTGTAAACTAATCTATTTTCCCAGCTTCAGAGTGAGGATGACCTACTTTTCAATATTTTACAATCCAATCCTAGTCCAAGTAGCCCATCTGCTACAGATAGCTATCTTCAGTAGTGTTTCCTGCAACAACTGAATTCTAAGAACCTATCACCCAAATCTCCTGCCGTTTATCAAAATTTACTTTTGTATGAAATACATACATCACCATTATTAGCAACCTCCATGAATGATCTTATCAAACAAACAGAAGTGTCTCCAGGCCGTTGTCTGAATATCAATAATAAGCTGCCTCAATCTCAACAAGCTGCCCTAGTCACAATGCTGCAAGAACAACACAGAGCTTTTACATGGGACTATGGGGATATGAGGGGAATAGATCCTCAAATTTGTAAACATAAGATCTATATTAAGAAAGATTGTTCACCTATCAAGCAACCTCAAAGAAGAATTAATCCAGCTTTGAGAGAAATTGTTAAAGAAAAATTACAGAAAATGTTAACAGCTAGCTTTATCTACCCAATCTCAGAAAGTCAGTGGGTTTCCCCATTGGTTATTGTTCCTAAGAAAGGAGGAAAATAGAGGGTATGTGTAGATTATAGAGAGCTAAACTTGGCAACAAATAAATATTACTTTCCTCTTCCATTCATTGATCAAGTTTTAGATAATTTAGTTGGGAAAAAGTACTTCTCATTCTTAGATGGCTTCAGTGGGTACAATCAAATCAAGATTGTTCCTGAGGATTAAGAAAAGACTACTTTTACATGCCCTTGGGGAACGTTTTTCTATTCATTTTTGCCTTTTGGTCTCTGTAATGCACCTGCAACTTTCTAGAGGGTAGTCACAAGTATCTTCTCAGACATCTCATATGATTGCATGAAAATATACATGGATGACTTTACTATTTATGGTAAAAATTTTGAGGAAGCTCAAGCCAACTTGACGAAATTACTACAGAGATGTGAAGATCACAACCTATAGTTGAATAGTCAAAAGTGATTCATGATGATGCAGGAGGGAATAGTGCTTGGTCACTATATTTCTGCTACAAGAATATAGGTTGACCCTGCTAAGATTGAGGTCATCTCTAATCTACCCTTTCCTGCTAAGTAGAAAGAAGTAAGGAGCTTTCTAGGCCATGCTGGATACTACAGAAGATTCATCAAGGACTTTAGCCAAACAGCAGGCCCCTTATATAGTCTGTTGAAGAAAGATGTAGATTTTTCTTGGACAGAGGATTGTGAAAAAAATTCCTTGATTTAAAAGTTGCTCTTACAAAGGCACCTGTTATGAAAGGACCTGATTGGTCACTTCCATTTCATATTCATACTGATGCATCAGATTATGCCATTGGCGCAGTGTTAGGGTAGAAGGATGAATCAAAAAAATATGCACTCTACTACATAAGCAAAAATCTGCAAGGGGCTGAATTAAACTACACTATTACAAAAAAAGAAATGTTGGCAATCATCTATGCCCTCAATAAATTTAGGTATTACCTTGCTGGTTATCATATATTTGTCCACACTGATCATGCAGTATTCCGGTATCTCATGAGAAAAAAATCAATATCCGGGAGACTAGCAAGATGGTTATTGCTGATGCAGGAATTTGACATTACTATTGTAGACAAGCTAGGTAAAGCCAACATGGTTGTTGATTTCCTTTCTACAATTTAAAAGAAAGATGATTCTGCACTTATTCAAGACTCCTTTCCTAATGAGCACCTCTTTCCAATCAAGGTTATCCACCCATGGTATGTGGACATAGCAAATTATCTGGCCACAGGAAGAACTCCTCCTCAATTCTCCCCTAGGGAAAAAATATTATTAGCAGAGAAAAGCTTTAACTTTTCATGGATTGTAGATAGTTTATTCTACACAGGACCTGACCAAGTCATGAGAAGATGTGTAAGGGAAGATAAAACCTATGATATACTACATGCTTGTCATGATGAGCCATGCGGTGGGCACTTTGCAGCCAAAAGAACATCTATGAAGGTGCTTACTACTGGATACTACTGGCCTACACTACACAGAGATGCTGCAGCCTATACTAGAAAATGTGACAGATGTTAATGAATGGGAAGACCAACAATGTCTGATGAAATGCCCCTGTATCCTCAAGTGGTAGTCAGTCCCTTTGATAAGTGGAGCATGGATTTTGTTGGGCCCATTGATCATCCAATGGGAAATCATACATTTTAGTTTGTTGATTATGTAACCAAATGGGTGGAAGTGAAGGGAATGACTCATGTCCGTAACAACAAGGTTGTTGAATTCCTATATGAGAAAATCTTTACTCGATTTGGAGTCCCAAGGGAACTTGTCATGGATCAAGGAGCTTAATTTACATCTAATTTAATCAATGCACTAATGAATGATTACAAGATCCGACACAGGAAGTCGAGCCCCTATCACCCTCAAGCCAATGGTCAAGCAGAAGTTACCAACAGAGAAATTGAGGCAATACTTACAAAGATAGTTTAGCTACACAAGAAAGATTTGAGCAGTCGACTTCCTGATGCTATATGGGCCTATAGGACAATGTGGAAGACAACTACAGGGTTTACTCCTTTTGAATTACTCTATGGAAAGTCTGCCATGTTGCGAATAGAATTTGAGCACAAGACCTTGAGGACTACTTTAGAGCTTAATATTGACATTTTCAAAGCCCAAAAGCAATGCCTCCTGCAGCTGAATGCGCTAGATGAAATTAGAATATAAGCCTTGCAGCATTCTGAAATCATATAGTAGCAAAGGAAAAAGTGGCATGACCGACATATGAAAACTAAGCAATTCTCTATCGGTGACTGGGCGTTGCTCTATGACTCGAGGTATAAAGAACATCAAGGTAAACTCACAACCCGATGGCTTGGCCCATATGAAATTGAACATGTATTTGATAATGGTTCAGTTCAATTAGTCACAATTGATCCTGTTCTATTCAACCTGCTGGCTAATGGACACCGTCTTCAGTTGTATCATAAGCTAGTATCAAAAGAAGAATTTATGTAGTATTTTGTTTAGGACGCTGCCACTAATCTTCCTACAGTGAAAGGCTTTAGCCTTTCTCCTGCAACTTCACCATAATGTTTTAAATGCATGCTCATAATAAAGGTTTCCTTTTTAAGAAAACCCTTTTTCTTTTTTCCCACTCATCGCCACATCTCACTTCTTTATCTTCCATCCATACATCGCATCCGTCCACATCACCCATCCATCTCATTCATCCGCACCACTTTGAATTATGATTTCATTCCCAACTGTCATATCGTACTGAAGCCATCATCTTTCTCAGCACGTTCGAGCATTAATTGAAAGGTACACGATATCTTTTATTGTCGCATCATTGATTTATTTCATTTTATTCATTTACTACTATGTCTATGGTCGCGCCCATAAAAGGATATGAAAATCACAATAAAACCTTTCCTAGCAATTAGACATTCCAGCAGGTGACTAATATCTCTTTATGGAAGTTCATTTACTTGTCAAACTAGGGAACATATACTTTGAATGGTGCAGCACAATATATGCACTAAGAACTAGTTTCAGTCACAACTTAACAGAATTAAATACTTGGAAGGAATTCTATCTACGCTACATGAAGGTAATGCAAAGTTCTTTTAACTCAACCATGATTTGACTAAAACATAAACCATAACAACTACGACTAAAACACAAACTATGAACTGGCCTTATGCTGTAGGAACAGGCACATGGATGGATTCCTGATGCTGCAAGAGCAATACAAGACTGAGTTTGTATGGAAACTTCAAAGATGAAAGCTAACTGATGATCAACAAAAAAGAATAGCTAACTAACTAGCTATAGATACTTACTAAGTGGGCCCCCTTAGCAAGCATCTACTAATTACGCAAGTGCTGAACTCAGAACTTCATCAAACTTTATTCATGAAAACATAATGGTAGACATTGCTTTATTGATATAGAAACTAACAACAAACTCTGTCTCTTGTCTTATAGATTCTACTTTTTATTATTATCATACTGACTCTTACATAATATCTGCTATCTTTCTATCACTATGCTTCTATCTTACTTCTAACTATCATCTCCTTCCTCCTTGCACAGGAGGAGTACCTTATTTAAAATCAGGAGAACAACTAACTAACTAACCCTATCAAAGAAAGAGGTGGAAGTAAAGTGTATCCCAGAATCAAGGAATAGACTTCATAAATAAATTTATCCATTTAACTCGATCCAGAGAGAATCTAGTGCTCCACTCTTTCTAGATTGACTGTCATTAAAAATCCTTCCTAATGGATATCACCAATATACAGAAGAGGGTTCCATTCTATTTCAAATGGAATTAAAAATCCATGTAAATAAAATTCACATAGAGAATTTCTTAACCAATTAGGGGCTACTTGGTATGCGTCGTAAAATTCTTTAGCAGTGTGAAGTGTAGGATCTTGATTTCTAGAAATTCTCATTAGTTGGAACCATAAGAATTGTTCCTTAAGGCATAGAGCATAAACTCTGGGTGGTGGTCTGCATTCCATAATCTGACTAGTTACTTTTAACATTTCATCCATTTTTGGTTTTAACTCAGAAATTTCCTGTTTCTGACTTTCAATTTCTTTTTTCAGTTTCTTCTTTTCTACCTCTCATAGACTTTGTTGCATGTCAGTCTGGGCTATGTGTTAGAAAGTCAAGGTTTGCAATGTAACTAGTTCCCAGTTAGCTTTAACATATTCCAGAAACTCAATCAAAAATTTCTTCTTATAAACAACAATGGCTTTACAAGTTGCAGGGGAAATGTAGCTTCACTAGCCACATTCAATTGTTCAGTTTGTTCCTGCTCTTGCTGCACGATGAATTCTTGTTGTTGTAGTGGAGAAGACTGTGCTTCCTCTGAAAACTGCATAGCAACGGTAGCCAATTCATCAAGACTTGGTAACCTTTTTTCATTATGCCCCATTTTATTTGTCTCAACTTGTTCCTCTTCAGGAATGAATGAACTATGTGTAGTATTCTCAGACACATTGTGAGAAACATCAAATTCAGACTCAACGAACTCTTCTGAAATTACAATAACCTCTGGTTGAGGTGAAGCAGGGGAGTTCTTACATTGTTTCCTTGTGGATACTCTTCTTGGCACTAGTGTGGCTGTAGGAGGGGTTCTGGTAGCCTTCCTCTTTCTGATCTGCCTATAGGGTTCTGCCCTACTAGAGGATGATGGTGAACTGAAGATAGCAACAGGTGTTGTTGTAGGAGAGATGGCTGCAGGGGAAGGTGCTACAGGAGAAGAGCATTTCCTTTTCTGAGAATGAGGGTCAGACTCTGGGGTTTGTTCCACCCTAGATGACTCTCTTACCTTTGTTTTTCCCTTCTCTCCTTTAGTGGCAGACCTAGTTTGTACCCGAGCAAAGGATTCTAGTGGAGGAGTTATAGGACCAGGTGCTACAGGAGCAGATGATCCTTGCCCTATTCTTCTACTGGTAGATGCAATTTCTTCTTTCTTTCTTTTTAGGCTGTGAGGTAAGTACCCTAGGGGTTGTGGAATTTGCAAGCTCTTTTGGGTAATGAATTGTTGCTAGAAAAGAGGTGAGACATCTCTCAAAGAGCGTTCAATCAATAATTTGATAAGGCCATGGTGAGCAATAGAATTATCTTTTCCTTGTTGGGTTCTATGGGCACTTTGTTCTAGAAATTTTAACAGAAAATTCAGAACATTTACAACTAACCCATGCCTCATATGACTTAATAATTTGAAATGATAAGAATGCAGGTAGGAGAAACAACCTTCACAAGTTAAATACCTGATTATGTAAGCAGCGTATTTTGAATATGGAGGAGGCAACGATACCCGTTCACATGCCTGCTTGGAGACTTCCAACGATCCATCAGTGGGTATTAAAAATTCAGCCCTTGTAGAGGCAGCATCTGAAGAAAAATTTTCTCCAACGGCTAAAAACCCGGTTACTTCAGCAATTCTATCTTCAGTTGCAACAACTGTTAGACCCCATACAGTAGCCTCCCCTTCAGAAAGGGTTCTCAAAAATTCCCCAGCAGCCTCCTCATCAAAAGCATTTAAACTCAAGAAATAGTTTAACCATCTACAAAGGCTAAATGCCTAGACTATTTAAGGATTTTGCAATAATAATTCATGAACTACAGGCTCATGTCACACCAGCTGACCACCCATGTTCACAGTTTTCTTTTAACTGAACTCAACTTCCTGCTGAAAATTCAAAAAATTTCCTCTCTGTTTCCCTTTTTGTTCTTTTTTTTTTCTGTCGTGCCATCACATTTCTCTCTTTTCCAAAAATAAACTTTTTGAACAAGCAGTTTTGATTGTAATTTACAAGAAAAACATGCAATGAAAAGGACATGCAATCAAATTTGGAAAGTACCAAAAAAATAATAAAGAAAGGTTATCTGCGTAGTTGTGGCAGTGACGAAAAGACAAGTTTTAAAAGGTGGATTACCCTGCCCCCTACTTAGAGTATGACATGTGTCCTCACATGTACTAAAGAATAGGCGAAGATCGGGTAATAATGACTGGTACAGGTATAGTAGTAAATGAATAGAATAAAATAAATCAAATATGCAATAACAAAAGATATGGCATACCTTTGATAATTGCGTGTACGTGTGAAGAAAGATGATGACGTCTTCATGAGTTGATAGTTGGGAATGATATCATAATTAAGGGTGATGCGGATCGATGAGGTGGATGGGTGGAAGATAAAGAAGTGAGATGTGGCGACAAGTGAGAATGGAGAAAAAGGGGTTTTCTTAAAAGGAAAACATTTATTATAAGCATGCTTGTCAAAATTATAGTGAAGTTACAGGAGAAAGGCTAAAGCCTTCGGCTGGAGGAAGAGTAGCGGGAGGATCTTGAATGAACTATTGCATGAATTCTTCTTTTGAGACTGGTTTATGGTACAACCAAAGTCGGTGGCCATTAACTAGCAATTTGAAACAGACTGGATCAATTGTTGCGAGCTGTACAGCTCCAATTTTTAACACACTCTCCACCTCATAGGGACCAAGCTAGCGTGTTGTGAGCTTACGTTGGTTTTCTTGATATCTAGAATCATATAACAGAGCTCAATCACCAGCAGAAAATTGCTTGGTTTTGATGTGTTGATCATGCCATTTCTTCCTTTACTGTTGGACTGCTTCTGTATGCTGCAGGGCAGCTTTTTCTCATTTTTTCCAAAGCATTTAGCTATAGGAGACATTCCTTCTGTGCTTCAGATATTTCCATATTGAGTTCAAGAGTTGTCCTCAAAGTTTTGTGCTCAAATTCTATGGGAAACATGGTTGTTTTCCCATAAAATAGCTCAAAAGGTGTAAACCTAGTTGTTGTCTTCCATGTAGTTCTGTAGGCCCAGACTGCTTTAGGAAGTCTACTGCTCCAATATTTTCTATGGAGCTGCACTATATTTGTTAGGATCACCTCAATTTCCCTGTTTGTAACCTCAGCCTGACCATTGGCTTGAGGGTGATAGGGGCTGGACTTCCTATGTTTGATTTTATAGTCATTCATTAGTGCAATGATCAAAATGGATGTGAACTGAGCTCCCTGATTAGTTACAAGCTCTCTGGGAACTCCAAATCTAGTGAAAATTTGTTCATACAAAAATTCAGCAACCTTGTTATCTCGAGCATGAGTCATAGCTTTTACGTCAACCCATTTTGTTACATAATCCGTGCAATCTAGAATATATGACTTTCCATTTGATGGTGGATCAATTGGTCCCACAAAATCCATTCCCCACTTATCAAAAGGGGTGACTATTACCTATGGATATAGTGGCATTTCATCTGACTTGGTTGGTCTTCCCATACGTTGGCATCTGTCACATTTCCTTGTATAGGCCACATCATCCTTGTGTAACATTGGCTAGTAGTATCCTATTGTAAGAACCTTCATTGATGTTCTCTTTGCTGCAAAATGTCCCCCACATGGTTCATCATGGAAAGCATGCAAGATATCATAAGTCTCATATTCTCTTACACATCTTCACATCACTTGATCAGGTCTAATATAAAACAGACAATTTGCAATCCATGAAAAGTTAAAACTTTTCTCTATTAACATTTTCTTTTCTTTTAGAGAAAAGTGAGCTGGTATTCTACTTGCTACTAGATAATTGGCAATGTCTACATACCATGGAGTATGTGTAATAATGGAAAACAAGTGTTCATCTAGAAACCTATCATCAATGACCTCATGTTCAGCAGGTGCAGCTATTTGAAGTCTTCATAAAAATTCAGCCACAACATTAGCTCTTCCTAGTTTATCAATAATTGTAATGTCAAATTCTTATAACAATAGGGGCCATCTTGCCAATCTACCAGAGATGGTAGGTTTTTTCATCAAATACCTGATTGCTACATGGTCAGTGTGGATGAATATTTGATAACCTGTGATATAATGCCTAAACTTATTCAAAGCATACACTACCACGAGTAATTCCTTCTCTGTAATAGTATAGTTTAGCTCAGGACCTTGAAGGTTCTTGCTAATAAAATAGATAGCATGCTCAATTGAATTTTATTTTTGACTTAAGACAGCCCCTATACCAAAATTAGAGGCATCAACATGTATGTGAAAAGGAAAATTTTATTTTAGACCTTGAAGAACAGGGGCTTTAGTAAGCAAATCCTTTAGTTGTAGGAAAGATTTTTCACAGGGCTCTGTCCACTCGAATTGAGAATCCTTAGTTAATAAGGCATAAAGTGGACTGACAATTTTACTAAAATATTTTATAAACCTTCTATAATACCCTGCATGGCCAAGGAAACTTCTGACATCCTTTTGTTTTGCAGGAGTTTGTAAATTTAGAATAACTTCAATTTTAGCAGGGTCAACCTGAATTCCATTCTTGGAAATATGATGGCCTAGAACAATACCTTCTTCCATCATTAGAAAACACTTTTCACTGTTTAGAGACAAATTGTGCTCTCTACATCATTTCAATAATTTTTCTAAATTCACCAATGCTTCTTCAAATGTGACTCCATAGGTAATGAAATCATCTATATAAATCTCCATACAGTCATGAGATATATCGGCAAAGATACTAATTATTGCTCTCTAAAATGTTGTTGGCGTATTGCATAGACCAAAAGGTAAGACCGAGTAAGCAAATGTTTCCCATGGATAGGTAAAAGTGGTCTTATCTTGATCTTCAGGGGCAATTTTTATCTGATTGTACCCACTGTAACCATCCAAAAAGGAAAAATATCTTTTGTCAGACAGTGAGTCTAGTAATTGGTCTACAAACGGTAGTGGAAAGTGATCTTTTTTAGTGGCGGTGTTTAACTCTCTGTAATCTACACACACTCTCCATTTTCCACCTTTCTTAGGGACAATAACTAATGAAGAAACCCACTGACTGTCAGAGATTGGGTAAATAAAACCAGCATCAAGCAACTTTTGAAGCTCATTTTTAACTATTTCTCTAAGTGTTGGATTTACTCTTCTTTAAGGCTGTCTAACTGGTAAACAATCTTCTTTGATATAGATCCTGTGAGTACAAATTCAAGGATCTATTCCTTGCATGTCCCCATATTCCCATGCAAAATCTTTATGCTGATCTTGTAGCATTTTTAATAAGACAACCTGTTGGGATTGTGATAGCTTGCTATTGATATTCAAATAGTGACCTGGAGACAATTCTATCTGCTTAGTGAGATTACTCATAGAATCTATAGGTGATATTTGTACCTCTTGTGGAAGCAAGTTATGAAAAATTGCATGAAGTTTAGGCAGCGAACTCTTAGAATTTAGTTGTTGCAGGAAACATTGTTGATGGCTACTATTTGGATCAGATGAACTACCCATATCAGAGTTAAACTGTAGAATTTGAAAAAGCAAGGAATCCTCATTCTGAAGTTGTGAGAATGGACCATTTTGAACCATCATTAATTGAACCAATGAATTGGCTTCTTCAGTTTCTTCCCCCACATCTAGCCAAACAGGTTGGACAAATCTGGTTGAGGTCTAGCAGGCAGATACAAAGCCAATTTTTTTGTGGACTGTCCATCAGAAATGGTCATATCTCTAGAACGACATCCTATAAAAACATCAGTAGTGGCTAGCCATGGTCTACCAAGGATAACTGGATACCCTCCTAAAGTTGCCTTAACTGATAATATTGTGAAATTAGCTGGATATTCCCAAGATTCAAGAGTGACAATTACATCTTCCACCATTCCATTAGGTTTAGTTGTGGAGCTATCTGCAAGCTGCAAAATTGTAGGTGTAGACCTAATGTTTAGAATGTTCAAAGAGTCCATAGTATGCTTTGTCATGACATTAATGGCAGCACCTAAGTCAATCAAATTTTTTTTTTTATAATTTGGCCATTTATATGTATTTGCACTACAGGACTTCCAAGGTCAATATACTTTGGAATGACTACATTTCCCAACATTATATCAGCCAATTTCCCTAAGACATGAATTGTTTGGGGATCCTTTTTCTTCCGTACAGGCTTCTTCAAAAAGGCCTCTTTAATAGCTTTTCCAAAAATGGGAACATCTTTAATAGTCTAAAATAAAGGGATTTGAATTTGTACATTTTTGAGCTGATCCAAAATGTCAAAAGTGGGTTCTTCCATGGATTTAAATGTAGTACTTTGCAACCTCTGAGGAAAAGGTGGTTTGTCTTGGATTTTCAAAATAGGCTCCTTAGAAACCATATTAGTTATAGGCATATGATCAGTAGGAATGATAGGTGCAGTAGGTTTTTTAAGGGGAGAATCTAGTATTTCAGTAATTAGAGGTGGTTGTGGAGCTGGTAGAGTGGTTCCAAACCTCAAATGGATATCATTAATGTTTAAGGCATAAGCTTGATATTGGTTGGCTTCAACAAGATACATAGGCTATTGTGGCTGTTGTTGTTGCTTATTATTGATATTTGGCAATGGATGGGTAGGCATATGCGTTTGTTTTGGAGGGCCAGTATTTGTGGCAGTTGTTGCAGGAGGTGGCATGAGGGCTTGTGGTTGTGGCTGTGGAAGCTATATGAACTGAGGGGACTAGTTTTGCCATTGATGAGGACCTCTCCATTGAGGATTCTGCAACCAATTACCTAGGGGTGGGTTCCATTGTCCTTGTGGCTGCTGCCAACCTCCTTGAGGAGATTTCCATTACAGGTTCTGATAATTAGGCCAACTTGGTTGAGATGTATTTCAGGGTGGTGGTGGTCCATATGTAGGTTGCCATTGGTTATTATAGCCAAAATAAGGATTACCAAAAGTCAAAGGATCTTGAGGCATACCTTGTCTTTGAGCCCATGGTCTCCTTTGTGCAACAAAGAACACTTGATCATCACCACCTTCTACTCACTTAAAGTCAGTAGGTAATTGCTTAGCTTCCATATTAGCCACCATCTTGCATTTGCAGTCACGTTTCCTCTGTCTACAGTGTGGACAGAACTCGGCCAAAACTGTCTCGGCTTCCTCATGTTTCTTCCGAACTTGCATAGTGTCCAGTTGTGTAGCCATATTATTAATGATATCCTGCTTGAAGTTAGACAACAAATTTGTTATCTCCATCTGGGAAACTCCACCAAAAGAAGACTTCCCCACTGTAGCGTGATGACCTCAACCTTTCTTAACTATTGCGTGAGAGTAGTTAAGGCATATTTTCTTTATATCATCCCAAGGCAGTTGGGTTATATCACCTCCTCCCATCAGGTCCAGGGCGTCTATATAGGCATCACTGATTCCCCTTAGAAAGAGTAGTTTCTAAGAGTCTTCATTGAGAGTATGGTTTGAGTTCCTTTTTAGGGAAAACAAGAATCTTGAGATATAATCTTCTAGACTTTCATCCTCCTTCTGCTGAATTCTTAATATGTCATCACATTTACTAGCACTATTACAATATTCCTTATATTTCTCAAGGGATTTTGTTTGCATGGCTGTCCAACTATCAACAACACCTCTTCCCAAACTCATGAACCATCTGAGAGCTCCCTCCTTCAAAGTGGAAGGAAACAACTTCAGTTTGTGAGCATCTGAATTGTAGTCATAACTGTGATAGAGGACATCAAACTCAAACAGAAAATTTTATGGGTCCTCCGTAACTAGGCCATAGAACTTGGGAAGCAATGAAGAAGGAATATTTTTAAGATTGTCAGTATCTCGCTGGGGAACAATGGGAAACTCAAAATAAGGAGGTGGATTAGGGGGATTATTTGCCATATTTGCTTGCTTGAATATCAGAGAAAATGGATTTTCCTCAGGTTTTTCGTCAGCTGGGTTAAATGGTAGTTCAACAAAAAAGTTTTCAGGGAGGAACCTTCCCAATGCGTCTCTTCTTCTTCTATGCATGCAATAGAATGAATAATGGTTTGAAATATTTTGAAAATTTTGACTAACAAATTAAACTAATGATAAAAATGACTTCTAAAAAATTCTTAGCTTGATGCCATCCCCGGTAACGGCACCAAAAATGGTCATTCCCACAAAAGGATATGAAAATCACAGCAAAACCTTTCTTGGGAATTGGAAATTCCAGCAGGTGACTAATATCTCTTTATGGACGTTCATTTACTTGTCAAACCAGGGAACGTATACTTTGAATGGTGCAGCACAATATATGCACTAAGAACTAGTTTCGGTCACAACTTAACAGAAATAAATACTTGGAAGGAATTCTATCTATGCTACAGGAAGGTAATGCAAAGTTCTTTTAACTCAACCATGATTTGACTAAAACATAAACCACAACAACTACGACTGAGACACAAACTATGAACTAGCCTTATACTGCAGGAACAGGCACAGGGATGGATTCCCGATACTGCAGGAGCAATACAAGACTGAGTTTGTATGGAAACTTCAAAGATGAAAGCTAACTGATGATCAACAGAAAAGAATAGCTAACTAACTAGCTACAGATACTTACTAAGTGGGCCCCCTTAGCAAGCATCTACTGATTACGCAAGTGCTGAACTCAAAACTTCATCAAACTTTATTCATGAAAATAGAATGGTATACATTGCTTTGTTGATATGGAAACTAACAACAAACTTTGTCTCTTGTCATATAGATTCTACTTTTTATTATTATCATACTGACTCTTACATAATATCTGCTATCTTTCTATCACTATGCTTCTATCTTACTTCTAACTATCATCTCCTTCTTCCTCGTGTAGGACGAGTACCTTATTTAAAATTAGGAGAACAACTAACTAACTAACCCTATCAAAGAAAGACGTGGAAGTAAAGTGCATCCCAAAATCAAGGAGCAGACTTCATAAATGAATTTATCCGTTCAACCTGATCTAGAGAGAATCTAGCGCTCCACTCTTTCAAGATTGACTATCATTAAAAATCCTTCCCAATGGTTTCGGTCAAAGAGTCTTCGCCAGAGCTTCCTCGAAGTCATGCAGGAAATAGACTTTACTGCAAGGCCGAGATTGGCTGTGCTTGACTCGATCATACTTTCTTCAACAACCTGTGAAACACAAGGTAACAGATGTGAAAGAAAAGTTGCATGACACATACATAATATCCGTTCATTAATCACATATTTAAATCTATTTCACCATTCAAAAACTATATGCGATATATCAGTCATTTAGGGAGTCAACAGGGTAATAAATGTAGTCAAGACAACACAATAGGCTATAGGAATATTTTGCTACAAGATATCCCAATAAAAGGTTTCAAAAGAGTTTAAACAACCATGAATAACAAAAGTAAAGGCATTAAAAGTTCATCAGAATATCCAAATTATGAGCACATTTTGGACTCATCAGTCTATATCAGTCATTATTGCCCAATCTCTGCCTATTCTTTAGGACATGTGTGGACACATGTCATATTTTAAGTAGGGGGTGGGATAATCCATTTCACTTATGTTGCTGTCACAACTGTTCAGATATGTTTCTTTACTATTTTCTTGTACTTTCTAAAGTATGAGTACATGTTTCAGCGTAAATCACAATTAAAACTTCTTGTTTAAGTAGTTATAACAATTATTACATGCAAAAATATTTTGAGTTCATTCTTGGAAAAGAAGAGAAAGTGACGACAGGGTAGAAAAAGCAAAGCAAGAAAGTAAAAAGTTGAGAAAAGAGTTTAAGTTTCAGCCGAGACAATTGTGAATATGGGTGGTCAATTGGTAAGACTTGAGCCTGTAGCTCATGAGATATTGATACAGAATCCTCAAACAGTTCAAAAATTCAGCCTCTGTGGTTGGTTGAACTACTTTTTGAGGTTAGATACTTTCAATGAGGAAGTCGCAGGCAAATTTTTAAGAACCCTTTCTGAAGGAGAGGCTACAGTATGGGGTTTAATAGTAGCTATAACTAAGGAACGAATTGCAGAGGTAACCAGGCTTCTAGCTATAGGAGAGAATTTTTTTTCAGATGTTGTTTCTGCTAGGGTAGAATTTATAGTACCAACTGACGGACCCTTGGAGGTCTCTACGCAAGGATGCAAGAGAGTGTCATTGCCTCCCCCGTATCCAGAATATGCTACTTTTTTGATCAGGTACTTAACATGTGAAGGTCGTTTTTCTTACCTACATTCCTACGATTTTACATTGCTGAGTCATATGAGGCATGGGTTAGTTGTTAATGTCCCAAACTTTTTGTTAAAATTTCTTGAACAATGTGCCCATGAAACCTAGAAGGGGAAGGATAACTCTATTGCCCACCATGTCCTTATAAAATTGTTGATTGAATGCTCTTTGAGGAATGTGTCACCTCTTTCGTTGCAAGAATTTGGTGCCCAAAAGAGCCTACAACTTCCAGAACCCCCTAGGGCACTTGCTCCATGACCTAAGAAAAAGAAAGAGAAAATAGCATCCACCAATAGGAAAGTAGGGCAAGGGTCATCAACTCCTACAACACCCAGTCCTGTAGCCTTCACACCTAAGTCCTCTGCGCGGAAGAAAACTAGGTCCAGCTAGTAGGAGAGAAAAAGGAAAAACAAAGGCAGGAGAGTCATCTGGGGTGGAACAAACCCTATAATCTGACCCTCATCCTCAGAAAATGCAACGCTCTCCTTCTGCAGCATCTTCTCCTGCAGCAATTTCTCCTACAACAACGCTTGTTGCCACCACAAGTTCACCATCATCTTCCGATAAGGTAGAGCCCTCTACACAATTCAGAAAGAGGAAAGCTACAAGAGCACCTCAGACATCTTCAACATTGCCAAGAAGAGTTTCAACAAGATAACAATGCAAAGTCTCCCTTGCTTCACCTCAACCTAAAGTTATCATAATTTTAGAGGAATCTGTAGGTTCTGAACATAATGTCTTTCACGATGTATTTGAGAATGCTGCACAGAGTCCAGTTGTTATTCCTGAAGAAGAAAAAATTGAGACAAGGGAAGTTGAGCATAATGAAAGGGGGTACCAAGTCTCGATGACTTGGCTACTGCGGCTATGCAAATTTCAAAGAAAGCATAGTCTTCTCCACTACAGCAACAGGAATTCATCCTGCATCAAGAGGAAGAACAGTCTGAACAATTGGAAGTGGCCAATAAAGCTTCATTACCCCCTAAAACTTGTCAATCCATGGTTGTCTACAAAAAGACATTTTTGATTGAATTCATGGAATACCTTAGAAACACATGGAGACTAGTCGCATTGCAGACCTTGAGTTTCCATCACCTGGCCAAGACTGAAATGCAACAAAGTCTTTGGGAAGAAGAAAAGAGGAAACTGAAAAGAGAAATTGAAAGGAAAAAAAGGAAATTCAAGAGTTAAAAGAGAAAATGGATGAAATGATGACAATAACTAGTAAGATTATGGAATGTAGACCACCACCCAGAGTTTATGCTCTGTGCCTCAAGGAACAATTTTTGTGGTTCTAGTTAATGAAAATTTCTAGGAATCTAGATCCTGTTATTCACACTGCTAAAGAATTGTATGATGCATACCAAACGGCTCCTAATTGGCTAAGGAATTTTTTGTGCAAATTTTATTTACATGGATTTATAATTCCTTTTGAAACATAGTGGAATCCACTTCTATAAATTGGCGACATTCATTTAAGATCACTCATGTCTTGGGCGGAAAACGAAGCTAATTATGGGAGGCAATTGGAAGCATATGAAGAAGCTGAAAGGGATGAGCCTATTCCATTGCGCCCTGAGAGTTCAGACCCCTATACAATGTTGAAAATCTGGCTTACTGTGGCATATAGCTTCAATAATGGTACAAGCCGGATGAAAAAAATTGATCTCAAAAAATAGGTGTATGATGAGTTTCAAGAACAGACATACTCATTTTGGAAGCTGTAATACTCCAAAATTGAGAAGAGATGGGAGAGATTGACTGTTGGGTTAAGAAGGTCTGAGCCTCACAATTCCTTGAATTTTACAGTAGCTCACAGAAGATCAAACAAATGCATACAGTTGGGCCTTCAAGAGAGGTTTGAATTGTGGTTGCCCTTGACATTTAGACCTCCTGTGCTGATGTGGCCTCTTTATCCCTATCGAGCCATAAATATTAATGAAGATGCAGAAGCTCGTAGGTATGAAAGGTGGCAGAGTTTGTTATGAAATAACTTGCACAATGGAAGAATATGATATGAAATATGCTGAAAATACTTGATAATAACTGAGAATAACAAGCCACTTTGAGGGGGAAAACCTCCAAATATCTCTAATGAGAACACACTTCACAACTTGATGATGAAATAAGACTCACAACCTCCTATATATACCTATTTATGCCAAGGATATCACCTAGGCCGACTTAGACACACCTATATAAGACTTAGGCCGACCTAAACAACTAAATAACAATATACTAATGATAATATGACTTAATAGAGAGTTAAGATAGCCACAAGCTAACTATTCATAACCCGATGTACAATAATATTAAGGGCGTAGCATGCCCCCCTTCTTCAAAGAAGCATTGTCCTCAATGCTAATCAAGTTTGGAAACTTTTGAATGAACTCCTCATCTTCCCATGTGGCATCTTCAACTGGTAAATTCTTCCATTGGATGAGATACTTAGTGATAGTTCTATTCCTCAGCTTCTTTGTGCGTGTTTGACGAATGCACTCTGGTTCCAAAATGATTCTTCCTTCTTCATCCAACTCAGGAAGTGTTGTTTGAGTGGGAATATTATGCCCAATTACCTTCTTCAAACAGGAAACATGAAAAACTGGATGTATCTTTGTTGTAGGTGGCAACTCAAGCTTGTAGGCAACACTACCGATCTTCTGCATGATTTGGTATGGACCATAATACTTTGGTGACAACTTATTATTCTTTCTTTGCTACTTTAGTGAGATTTGCTTATAAGGCTGCAATCGCAAGAAGACCCAATCCCCAACTTCAAAACTTCTTTCACTACGATGTTGGTCTGCCTGTTGTTTCATTCATTTTGTGCCATGGCTAAATTCTCCTTGAGTCCTAAAAGTACTTGTTGTTGATGAAGCAAGTGGTCTTCTACTGCCTGAACTCTTGGGGACACCTTAATTGATGATGTGATGGAAGGAGGATGATATCCATAAAGTGCCAAAAAATGGAGACATTTTTGATGAGCTATGAAAAGAAGTGTTATACCACCATTCCGCAAGTGGTAGCCAATCTACCCACTAGGACTATTTCTCTGAAGTGAAACAACGTAGATATCCTTCCAAACACTTATTAACAACCTCTGTTTGCCCATCTGATTGAGGTGGTATGAAGAGCTAAGAGCCAATTGAGTACCCAAACATGAGAATAAATCTTTCCAAAAGTGACTAGTGAAGATAGGATCACGATCACTAACAATAACTTTAGGTGTACCATGTAGCTTTTGGATATTCTCCAAAAAAGCTCTAGCCACTACACTTGCTGTAAAAGGATGTACTAATGCAATGAAATGTGCATATTTAGTGAGCCTATCAACCACCACCATGATGACATTATGACCTTTAGATTTGGGAAGCCCTGTGATGAAGTCCATGGATATCTCTTCCCAACGCTGGCTAGGAATAGATAAGGGTTGCAAGAGACCTGGTGCCTTAATTGTCTCCCCTTTATGCCTTTGACACACCAAACATTCAACCACAAATTTTTGAACATCACCCTTTAGCCCTTCCCAAAAGAAATCTTGCTTGACTCGATGATATGTCTTCAAAAATCCTAAATGACCACCCACTGGAGACTCATGCAACTCTGTGAGAATCTTGATTTTAAGGTTGGAATTCTTGCAGAGATACAAACGCTCTTTATACCAAAGAGTATCTCCCTTTCAACAAAACTTATCTGAACTACTAGGATCACTTTTTAATTGCTCGATGAGATTACTAGTCACAACATCATTTTTCCACTCTACTTTGGCTTCCTCCACCCAATTTTCTTGTAATATTGAAATGGCACACAATAAGGCTTCATCTTTCTCATCCTTCCTTGAAAGTGCATCTGCTACAATATTTTCTTTCCCTTTCTTATATACAATCTCAAAGTCATATCCTAACATCTTAGTGACCCATTTTTGTTGCTCTTTAGAAGATAGTCTTGTTCCAAAAAATATTTTAGGCTATCATGATATGTCTTAACCTTGAAATGTCTACCCAATAGATAAGGTCACCATTGTTTCACTGCATGGAGTATTGCTAGCATTTCCTTCTCATAAATAGGTTTTAGTAGATTCTTACCTTTTAATTGACGACTCTCAAAAGCAATTGGTCGACCTTCTTGCATAAGCACTACCCTATCCCATTTCCAGAAGCATCACATTCCACAATGAATTCCTTGGTGAAGTCAGGAGTGGCAAGTACCGGAGTTGAACACATAGCCTCCTTCAATCTCTCAAATGCTGTATTGGCAGACTCATTCCAATGAAAAGAATCCTTCTTCAATAGAGTGGTGAGAGGTGCTGCTATACTACCATAATTCTTCACAAATCTTCTATAGTACCCTATCAATCCCAAGAATCCTCTCAGTTTCTTAATGGTTTTTGGAATAGGCCATTCCATGATAGCCTTAATTTTGTTAGGGTCCACCTTTACTCCTTCATGTGAAACTATGTGTCCCAAATACTCCACCTCTGTAAGACCAAAAGCACACTTGGATGTCTTAGCATAGAGTTTATGATCTTCAAGTATTTGTAATGCTTGGTCCACATGTTGCAAATGTTCTTCCCAAGTCTTGCTGTAAATCAATATATCATCAAAGAATACTAATACAAACTTTCTCAAGAACTTCTTAAAAATGGAATTCATCAAACTTTGGAATGTAGATGGTGCATTGGTAAGACCAAATGGCATCACCAAAAATTCATAATGACCCTCATGAGTCTGAAATGCTGTCTTACAAATATCTTCCTCCTTAATCCGAATTTGGTGATAACTAGATCTAAGATCTAACTTGGTAAAAAACATAGCTCCATTTAATTCATCTAGCAAATCATCAATGACTGGAATTGGAAACTTATCTTTAATGGTGTACATGTTGAGCACTCTATAATTTGGACACATGCACCAAGTATCATCCTTCTTACGTACCATCACCACCGGCGAGGAGTAAGCACTTTGGCTATGCCTGATGATTCCTGCCTCTAGCATCTCTTCAACAATTTTTTCTCACTCTTTTGTATGTGTGGATACCTGTAAGGCCTGATGTTCGGTGGTTGGCTCCCTGGACTAATTGTATGGCATGATCATGATCCCTCTTAGGAGGAAGTCCTTTAGGCATATCTCCAAGAACAACTGAGTGGCGACCAATTATAGCTTGCAAATCTGGATGAGTAGGAGTAATAGATTGAGAGACTTCTAATGAACATAGTTGGGCCACAACCATCCACTTTCTTTAAGTAGCTTTTGCATTTGATGAGAGCTTACCATTTGTGGAGATTTTTCCTTCAACCCCCTTAGCTCTACTAGCCTTCCTTCCATTGAAATCTCATGAATAGTTCTTGGAAGTTCATCTCAATTGTTCCTAATGTAGTAAGCCATTGTACTCCCAAAACAATATCTGCTGCACCCATGGATATCACATACATTGGGGTATCAAGTTGATAATCTCCCATGGATAATTTAATGCTATGACACTTCCTTGAACAACTAACTGTACCACCATCTGCAATCAAAACTTGAAACTTCGGACTGATATATGAAACAATTTAGGTAGTAGCTAACTTTTTTGTTGATGAAATTATGAGTACTACCCGAAGGATTCAACATCATACCTTCTTTAGGAACCCCACCACCTTGAGAGTTTGTGGAGCATTGAAACCTAAGAGTGCATGACAAGAAATGATTGGTTGAGAATCATGTGATTCCTCATTTGACTCCCTTTCATCTTCTAGTATGGGTTCCTCCTCTTCTTCCTCATTGGGACCTTCAATATAAAACAATTTCTTTTCACTATATTTATGTCCTCGACTGTATTTGCTATCACAATTGAAATACAAGCCTTTTGCTCTTTTCTCCTCAATTTGTTGTGGAGTCAACTTAGTAGGTTGTGTTGAATATCCTTTCTCTCTTGTCACATTAGCCCCTTGCTTGTTAGGAATCAAATATTTCTCCTCTACCCTGCGTGCTAAGATAAAAGACTCATTTATGGAACTAGGTCTAAACATGTGTACCTCATGTTGAATGTGATCCTTGAGACCACCCAAGAATAAATCATTCAATTTTTCCTCTGTAATTGAATCCAACCTTAAGGATAGATTTTGGAATTGCTGAATATAATCCTTAACTGATCTTGTTTGTTGAAGTTTAGCTAGCTGGTTGAAGAAGTTGTCTGTGACGCTATTGCTATATTGTGCTTGGAGTTCCTCTGTAAAAATTGACCATGAGACGGTGAGCCCCTTTTTACCTCGATGAGTGAAAAGCCAATGATACCAAATGAATTGATCTGGTTCTAAATATAAGGAAGCCATTGTGACCTTTTTTCCATTTGGGATTTGGTGTACTTCAAAAAAATTCTCCATTTGGTTTATCCATGTTAGAGGATCCTTACCATCAAACTTGCGCATATCCACCTTGGGAAATAAATTCCTAGATCCAATAGGAGTACTAAAGCTTGTGTTAGTAGTGGCTGACCTAGAATTATCACCTTGGTCACTTGAGAACTCCTTTCTTGATTCCGCTATGTAGGTGCTTAACATGTTTCACATGTCCGACATATCTCCTCGTAGGTCACACATATCCATCTTAATTGAGGAAATTTCTTCCTTGACCTTATTGTTAATTGAGTAAATTTCTTCCTTGACCTTATTGATTTCTTCATTATGAGTAATATCCTTGATTGTTTCACCATCCTTATCAGGAGTCTTCCCCGAAGTGACAGCATTCTTTTTACCCCTTGTTGCAGGCCCTGCCATGATGGTAACCACTAATGTTGAAATAAATCACACAAATGAAACTTAAATTCTGTCAATTTTTTTTTGTAATCTCCTTTAGTATATCTTCAAAAACCCAATCAAAATCATACTCCAATTCAACAAGATGTGCAAGATATGTAGATTCCAAAAAAGTAGTGTAGAAACCCTAATTCTATAATAATTCACTTAATTATCCTCCAATTCTTCTAAAATATGGACTGTAGATTCTTCAATATGTTCTTCAAAAACCCTTTAAAAATCAGAAAAAAATTTGACAAATTCTGAAAGATATGCTCTTCCCAAAATCGCCTCCAAAATTGAGAAAAACCTTCCCTCTATGGCGCCAAGATCATGCTCTGATACCACTTGTTATGAAATAACTTGCACAATGGAAGAATATGATATGAAATATTCTGAAAATACTTGATAATAACTAAGAATAATAAGCCACTTCGAGGGGGAAAACCTCCAAATATCTCTAATGAGAACACACTTCACAACTTGATGATGAAATAAGACTCACAACCTCCTATATATACCTATTTATGCCAAGGATATCACCTAGGCCGACTTAGACACACCTATATAAGAATTAGGCCGACCTAAACAACTAAATAAAAATATACTAATGATAATATGACTTAATAGAGAGTTAAGATGGCCACAAGCCGACTATTCATAACCCGATGTACAATAATATTAAGGGCGTAGCAGAGTTTCAGAAGTTTTTATTACAAATTCAAAACTTCATTTTAGGGTCATGCCCTAACCACTAATTTTAGAGAGACCACTAGAAAGGTTTATGCTGGAGGACCAGCATTAGGTTAAGTAGGGGGGAAAATGATGAGCCCAAAATATGCTCATAATGTGGGTATCATGGTGTACTTTTAATACCCTTACTTTTGATTATTCATGGCTATTTAACTCTTTTGAAACCTTTTATTGGGGGATATCCAGTAGCAATACACTTTTATATTCCTGAAGCCTATCATGTTGACATGTTTATATTTATTACCCTGTTGACTTCCCAAATGACTGGTATAACGCATGTAGTTTTTGAATAATGAAGTAAATTTGATATGTGATTAATAGATGAATATCGTGTAGTTTTCATGCATGTTTCCTTTCGCTTCTGTTGCCTTATGTTTCACAGGTTTTTGAGGAAAGTATGAACGAGTCAAGCGCAGCTAATCTTGGCCTTGCAGTAAAGTCCATTTCCTGCATGACTTCAAGGAAGTTATTTTGGCGAGGACTCCTTGACCAAAATTGTTGGGAAGGAATTTAAATGTCAATTAATTTGGAAAGAGTGGAATGCTAAATTCTCTCTTAAACGAGTTGAGCAAATAAGTTCATTTATTTAGTCTGTTCCTCAATTCTAGGATACATTTACATCTACGTCTTTCTCTGTTAGGGTTAGTAGTTTTCCTGATTTAAATAAGTGTTCCTCCTGCGTGAGGAAAGGGGAGCATAATAGCATAGAAGGATATCATGTAAAAGTTAGTATGATAATAAAAACTAGAGTATGTATGCTAGGAGATAGATTTTTGTGTTAGTTTTCATATGAACAGAACAATGTACACAATTATGAGTTTATGAATAAAATTTGATGAAGTTCTGAGTTCAATACTGGCATAGTTAGTTGATGCTTGCTAAGGGGGCCCACTTAGTAAGTATCTGTAGTTAGTTAGTTAGTCGTTCATTTTATGTTGATCATAACTTAGATTTCATTCTTAAAGTTTCTGTGCAAACTCTATCTTATATTGTTCCTGTAGCATCGGGAATCCATCCCTGTGTATGTTCCTACAGCATAAGGCCAGCTCATAGTTTATTTCTCAGTCGTAGCTGTTATGATTTCTACTTTGAATTATGGTTAAAAGAACTTTGCATTACCTTCCTATAACATAGGTAGAATTCTTTCCAAGTATTTATTTTCAATAGGTTTTGACTGAAACTAGTTCTTAGTGCACATATAGTGTCGCTCCATTTCAAGTATACGTTCCCTGGTTTGACAAGTAAATGAACGACCATGAAAAGATATTAGTCACCTACTGGAATGTCCAATTCTCGGATAGGTTTTGCCGTGGATTTTCATATCCTTTGGGGCGTGGACTAATAATAATAATTATTGTAGAGAGCTTTGCTATTGGAAATATTTCATGGGTTTGTTTGTATAGTCATGTCTCGGCATGGACTCTTCCCGGGGATGTGTGGCATCTTGAGCAAGTATAATTTCATTTACTATTTGTGTCTTCTCATTTATTGTGAGTGGACTAAAGTGTAGATGTGATTACTGGCTTATGGTGTGAAGTTTTAAGTCTATTGAGCAAAGTGTTATTTTGCGTTGTTTGTTCATTTGCTGTTGTTTCATGAGGCTGAAATTTGTGTCTATTGGGAGGGTTTTCATCATGGTGTTGGAAGCAAGAAAGGTGGCATTTGTAAATTCTATATATCTGGTACACTTCATTTCTAAGTTGTGTGGTGATTTGCTCGGATTGTTTGATGAGGGTGAAATTGGTGCCTTCTGAGAGGGTTTATGTTTACCATTTTTGAATTGAAAAATGAAGCGTTTGTAAGTTCCTATATCTTCCACTGTATCGTTTATAGTTTTTTAGCATCTCTGCCTTGTATGGGTTAATGCTTAATGTATGCACACATTTATTGCAATCGTACTTGAATTTATTAAACAACAATGAAAATTAGGTCCAAGTAATTGGAAAATATCTGGGTATAAAATTATTGTATCTATGCATACACATGTATGTATATACGTGTATATATATGCTTGTATGTGTGTATATATATAAGTGTACACACACATAGACACACACAGACATATATATATATATACATACACAACATATACATACATATATATATATAAGTATATATAATTGTATGTGCATATGTATATGTGTGTATGGATATGTATATGTATGTTTGTATGCATATATATGTATATATATATATATATATATATATATATATATATATATATATATATGTATGTATGTATATATATGTATATGTGTAATATATGTATATATGTGGGCTATGTATATGTATATGTATGTGTATGTTTGTATATATATGTATATATGTATGGTAATAGTAGATGTAAGGATGCACATACCTAGGTCTGATTTTCATTTACTGTGGATAGATTCAAGAACTGTTGCGATAAATGGATTGTAGTGTTGAGTTTTAACTTTTTATAAACATTGCCCACAACATCAACAAAACCATATCTTTATTTTCTCGACACCATTCTTGGAGTACAAATTTAACATTCAAGATTTAGGTGACAACATTAATTCCCTATGCCAAAATAATGTCACAAGCCAATCAAGAAATTACAAACACATGTAAATTATATATATATATAGTCCATGAATTGAATAATGAAGCATTTGCAAGTTACTATATCCACCAAAGATATCCACACTAATTTTTCCAATATGTGCATGATACTCATCGATCAAGAAATAAAAAGACATTAACATATAGCTTGAACATGTAGGCATATTTCAATGACTTTTGTTGTTTCATGGAAACACAATTGAGTTGGAATAATGGAAAATTTGAAAAAGAACAATTGAAACTCCCTTTTAATAAAATAATGCAAATTTAATTTGCAAGAATCAATTATTTTATATACCCAGACATTTTTCAATTACGTAGACCTAATTTTCATTTCCATTTAATAGATTCAAGTGCAATTGCAATGCATGCATACACAATAAATATTATTTCCATTGTTGATCATGACCAACACATTATCATGTTCATTCTTTAAGTGAACAAGAAATACTAACCCATAAACACACTGACACGAACAATCTAAGCAAATAAAGAAACAACACAAGCACTCAAAAATGGGAAACAATGGGCATTAGCCCATAAAATGCAAAAATGAAAAAAGCTATGAAGAAAAGATATAAGAACTTACAATTGGCTTGTTCTTTGCTTTCAATATGATAGGCATAAACTGTTCCAATAGATAGAGATTTTATGTTCTCAGTTATTTAAATCATCTTTGCAATGGTCTACTTTTTGTTGTTGCTTGTCATTCAGCTTCCTTATTGATTCATCAAAAACTTTATGGTTTTGTTGCTGGATTGGATATTTTTCTCGTTGTTTTGTATTTACCAAGTCCAAATTAATTGTCTACTGATGAAACAATGATATGTAACATATTGAAGGATGTCTGGCTATTGAAGATATGTTTGGTTTTCCATGGATGATTCAATGCATTTGCATGGGGAATATGATCTGACCAAATGAGTAAACAATGCAAATAATAGTTTTCTTGACAAACTTAAAACTTCACAACATAAGCTACTAATGACACGTGCATATCAATCTAGTTACAAGCCCCTATACATTCTTTTTGTAGCCAATACCTAGCTGAAAACATTAGTGCACATAACAATAGATGTCAGTGCATGGAAAGCATTATACAAAATTAAGACCAATGTAAGTAACTTCCAATGAGAAAATTACAAAAAAAAACACCAAAGTTCACTATGCAAAATATAATCCCACAAAATATAGCAAAAGCCTCATTTCTGCATGGTAGGATGCAATAGGCTTATGCATTCCTATATTTTTTGTTCCTAAACACATGTTCAATCCAATTTTTTTGGTTGATAAGCTACATTATTTATAATATTTTACATGCCTTGTCTAGAAACTCATGCTACAGTTGACCATTGGAAATTGGAATGCATTCTTATACAAATTTTCTATTTATGATTAAGATTGATAGGTTCCTTTTTTTTTCTTTTCAGGTGGCAATTGCAACTTAGACCATTTGCGATGTATATGAGTAGATAAAAGATCAAGTTCATGGCATGCTATGGTGCACACTTGTAAGTTCAACTTGTTCTTTACTTGTATTCTATATTATCACAACCTATTCTTCTTGCAAGAGAATTGTTTTGGTTGGATATAGAAAATGTACTACACTGCAATTATCTTTTTCTTGTGATGTTGTTTGCAACTATATTGCTTTTGCATTGTACGCTTGTCTTGCTTTGTGCTTTATCCACTATTATTATGTTCTACTTCTATATTATTACAATGTCAATCAAGAAAAATATTTTAGTTGGTATTTGCATATTTCAATCAATATTTCACTTTTATTTCAATTTATACATAAAAGAATTTGATCGTTTGCTTTTGACTGTTAGTCATAGACTCCGTTTCGCTACAAAAAACAACCACAAAAATGAAAAATAAATTTAGCAAGGTGCCATATCTTTTGTCCTTTGAGGTGTATTATGTCAATATGGTCACAAATTTTTTTGTTAAAAGACACAAGATATTAGAAGAGCCAATTGTGGTGGGAACTTATAAAGCAACTACAAATGCATCTTTGACACAATTGATGGATTTCTGCATTTTGCACATTGTTTTTAATAGGAATTGTTCGATTGGAAGCCTAACATTTGGCTACTTAACATAATACATATTTTCCTTAATTGCTATTATACATTTTAGCATCTACGCAATGACTTCATGGATCATTACTTAAATTCTCTTCATAGTCATTGTCCTATAGCTTGAAGGCTTTGCAGTTCTAGCTTGCACTAAACAAAGCTAACGATTTTGCATAATTTGGTTGATTAGAACTACATATCTATGAACAATGAGGGTCTCTAATGTAAAAATTAAAACTAGTTGAGAAACTAGGCTTTCAAATGACACAACCTCCCAAAATGGATAGCATATTGACTAAACATTGCAATATGCACTTGTGATTTAGTAAATAGAACAAAGTATTTGCACTTGAAGAATGTCTCATGTAATACTGCCATATCAATTCCTTTGCACAACAAAACTGCTGTCGATCACCACTATAAAATTGCACTAGAAAAATCCACCTACACTTGCATACAAACATTACATAGTGGAAATTTTGTTTTGAAGTTCCTTCCATGAATTTGACAACGAAAATAATTACATTAAAATGCTTCGATCAATGTTTCCATGCAAAAAAAATATCGTGAAAATGAAAAAAGACATTGCCAACAAACTTGAACTTTGCAATAGTGTCAACAAATTCTACTTTACCACTCTCTTTACCATTTTGAACTTTTTTTCCAAGCTTTGGTTTTTTACCCAAGCATGTTCAACTAAAAAAATCATGTCTCATCAGGCACACTGTGCTAAAAATCTCTTTGACGTTATTCTAGAAAAGAGTTCCTACAAGTATAATGCACCATTTTCAATTAATCACTTTGCAAGAATTCCATATCTTTGATTGACTACTTGGAGAAAAACTACTCTTTGAGAGCACAGAGCCATTCACACTCAATGAAGGCCATCGAGCTTGAACTAGTGGGTGAATGATGTGGAGTTTATGCAAAAGCATTAATTTAAAACTGCACATTATATTGCCAAGAACTCTTTTCTAGAGTAAATTAAAAGTGCTTTTCAACATATTATATCTAATGAGACCAAATTTTCTCAGCTCTTTCTTGGGCAAAAAACTTGAAGCTATATTGAGCACTTTCTAAAGTTATGGCTATGAGCAACAACTACAAACTAGTAGAGTTCTTCATGGATGGAATTGGAGATAAAAATCATGATGCAAAAGACAGTGGAAAAGTCCAATTTATTGAGACTTTTGCAAAGATCATGTTAATGGCTAATGCTTTTGTTCATTGTTATGATGAGAAGGGTTTTGAACAACCTTCCTGCAGTAAAGTGTTTTATAGCCATTTTGAGACTGTCTTCTATACAGTAGACTGTTTATCAACATGGCCTTCTCTACATTGCTTTATCATGTGTGGGAGACATTGAGTCACTATATCTGATGCAAAAGATGCAAGAATGGAACTTTAGAGTGCAAAAAAGTAAAAAACCAAAATGCAACGCCTTATGGATTTTGCACAATACAAACAAGAACACACCCTTTTGCTTTTATTTGCAATTTTTTTTTCATATGCACTTGAAGTATAAACCAATATCATGATATGCTTCAAGCTATTGTCCTTTTCTCACAACAAGCCAAACATAATATGTTCAACCACATTGGATTTGTAGATGGAATACAAAATTTATGTACTAAAACATACTTTCATGCCTTTGCAACTATTTGGAGAATAACCGCTACAATGTAAACAAAATGGAATTCCACAACAAAATATCTAGAATCAATAACCATTGAGCTAATGTATATACATATTACTATGTACACCTTCAATTTGTACTTGATATCAAAACCACATTTTCATGATCTACCTAGTTATATACAAACCACTATTATCCCATTGCCACGTAATCTAAATTCCATATTTCCTACAAGACTTTAACAGTGACATTTTAGAATCCATAAGGACAGAAGCAATTCTTTTCATTTGGAAGTTGTATCATGTCAATGAGCAAAGGAATAAGTGATTAACTTGAACTTTGCAACAGTTTCATTAAATTCTACTTTCTCACTCTCTCTACTATATTGAATTTTTTCCCAGGCTTCAATTTTTTACCCAAGCAACAATTGACACAATTGGGCCCCATCAAATACAATATCTTGAAAATCTCTTTGATGTTATTCTAGAAAAGAGTTCCCAATAGTGTAATGTGTCGTTTTGAATTAGGAACTTTGCATGAATTCCATATCTTTGATCGGCTACTTGGAGAGGAAACTACTTTTGGAAAGTACAAGCCAACACATTCTTGGTCAAGATCAATGAGTTTATGCAAAAACGCTAACTCAAATATGCACATTATATTTTTAACTACTCTTTTCTAGAGTAAATTCAAAGTAATTTTCAACATCATATTTGGTGAGACCAAATTTTTCCAACTATTGCATGGGTAAAAATTCAAAACCATACTTGACAACTGATAAAGTTATGGCTATGAGTGGAAACTATGAGTTGAGGGAGTTCTACATGGATGGAATTCAAAATAGAATTCACAATGAGGACAATGGAAAAGTAGAATTAGATGAAACCTCTGCAAAGTTCATGTTAATGGCCAATGCTTTTGCTCACTATTTTGATGAAAAGATTTTCAATAGTCTTCCTACAATAAAGGGTTTTATTTTCACTTTGAACCCATCTCCTATACAATAGATTGTCTAACAACACGAACTTTTCTACATTGCTTTGTCACATGTAGGTTCATAAATGCAAAAAACTAGTCCACAATTTCAGTTAGTATAAAAGCATTATTGGGTCAATTGTTGTTCATACTGTCCATGTCTCTAATAAGAATGATTACTATTCCATTGTACTGCTTATGCAGATCTTCACTTTGTTATTATTTCGATACAAGAGTATCAACCATATTTTGGGACATATCTTGCATAGCTGTCCTATTGCAAATGAGTTCACAACTGTTCTTGAGTAGGTATGATACTATGCAAAACATCACTAAAGCATTGCATAGCATAAATTTATTTATTGGAACCAAATTAGAGACTTAAAATTGTTATGCATCACTAAGCTAGGTTGTAGTTGAATCATATGGTATTTTTTGCATGCATGTGAAGTTTCTAAATTGCTCCTTGTAGATTACAAATCTGTTGCAATTTCATGCAACATATATCTTAGAAGTTCCCAACATGTACCATAACATCTAAAGCATATGCAAATAGGTAGATACCTAACATTGGACATCAACAAACCTAAAAATCATATGGTATCTTAATAATTTTTTCCCTCTTTGTTTAAAGACATGCTCGACATAAATATCTCATTGCATATGCTTGCTACAACATTTGGAAAATGTATACTGCATTTACTACACAACATAAAATGAATCAATCACTTGAAAAAAAAGATGAAAAGAGGCAAGTATAATATCTTTCTTATGTCACACATAGGTTTACTCTTCATATGTTTAAATTTTATCAATGCACTTCTTCTCATTGTTCAATCTGTAATGTACAAATTAGAAATAGATACCATAGAGCCATCAAGCATTATCCACATATGCACAAAACAATCAACTTTACTATTTGAGGGTGATGATATGGTCATTTATGGTTCTGTTGTTACCACAATTCCTGGAAAACCAACAAAAGCAAAAATCATGCATGTCGATTTAGCTAGCAGCCATAGTCAAATGACAATAACTATAAACAACAACAACAAACTATTTGGAACATTTTTTCCATTGTTATCACCTCATCAAAGTGTCTTTTATACAAATTTTTTCATTGGAAAAAAAAAACAATATGAAAGAGGAAATGTTGATTATCCCCTTCTTCTAACTGCTAAAAGAACCATTGAGGACATTGACAAATTCATTTGTAAGTTCCTAAACCTCTTATGTTCTCAATTTTTGCATTGTTTATTCACTTATTCACACTATTTCATAGCAACGAAATTCATGTCTCATAACAAGATTTATGTCTACATGTTTATACCAAAAAAAAATCAATTGTAGCTTAGTATATAATTTAGATTGTTATGTTAGAGTACTTTGCAACTCTGCATTTTATGTATTAATGTCTACTATTCATTGTTTTGTACATTCATAATTTCCCAACCTTCGATAATTGCAAGTGTCTTTGACGAATAATGCTATGAAGCTTTAAGTCTACCAAGCAAAGGATAGATGCAATTTTTCTCACCAAATGAAAGAACAATGCAAATAATACTATGGTTGATAGGCTTAAAGCCACAAAGCCAAGAAATATTCCAAATACGAACAATTCTCATTTTTTATCAAATAGATTGAATTACAAGTAGCTACTTCCAATCTTAATCATGGTTAGTAGACAAATCGACATTGAAGTTTAAGGTTTGTTGACCAAACTATTGTTTGCATTGTTTGCTCATTTGCTCAGGTTGTTTAATGAGGCTGAAATTTGTGTCTCTTGAGAGGGTGTACATCTACTATGTAGCAAACAGCAAAAGGTGGAAGTTGTAAGTTCCTATAACACTATCATTTTTTTCATTTTTTATACTCTTAATTACATTATCTAATGGAAGTGGAATCTATGTCTATTGGCAGTGTTTATGTCTATAGTTCTAGAAATGAAGAAATGACACTTGTAAGTTGCTATAACCTTTATACTGTCATTTTATACTTGTTAATATCTTTGCATTGTATCTGCTCATTCCTACTACTTCTTGCTTCCTCCATTTTACCATCTAATTTCTATTATTCGATGTCTTTGAATGTTTTTATGATTCACTCCCTGTTATTGAATTAAACACTGAACACTACGATTCATTAATGGAACCTTTTCTGTTGCCCACGATTAAGATTGGAACTAATATTGTCTCAATGTAGAGATGCAAAGAACTATAAAAAGAACACTGTAAAAGATATAAGAACTTAAAAATGCGCGCAACTAGGTATTTCCATTCTTAATCATGGATATCAAAGAAATCAAAATTAATGAATTATGGTGTTCAATATTTAACTCAACAACACTTACTAGCCCACACAAGCAATCAATGCTAGCGAAGAATAGACATTAACACAAAAAATGCAAACAACAACAAACATTAGACATTAACCCATTAAATTAAAACATGTAAACCACTATAAAATGACACTGTAAAAGGCATAGCAACTTTAAAATGCCTCGTTTCAAAAGACACTGATTCCTATGGCTTCCTAATAATCTTTCATATACTCATCCTTTTGCATCCATTCTTATTTCCAATGCATATCATCATAATGACACCCTTATGCATATATAGTAAATCATTTTCATTCTTTCTCAATATGATGTAATGCAATAACCATTAATGCATTATGGTATAAATTTTTTACTTTCCTGAGCAAATAATGATTAGCAATGTTTACTCTTCTCGCTCAACAAAGAAAGAGTCAACTATATTTTGACATGCCTATGAAATCTGTGTCTGTTGACAAGATATAAATATATGATATTGAAAACCAAAAAGAAACAAAAAACTTACAAATAGTATATGAAAATGGAATTCTTTAAATGCCATGCATCCCCAAATAGGGTGCATGCAAAGACAAAATCATAGCAAAAATGAGAAAACCCATGAAATATTTCCAATAGGAAGTTGCTCAAATAATTATTAAATAAATCACAAAATGAAAAAATAATGATGGAAATGCCTATAGTGAATGGAAAAATGAAAAAAAAAACAAATAACTTGTCTCTAATAAATTAATCTTGGTAACATTGGCATATCAATATACTACTTTTCTAGCATATTCATCAATGGGCCTTTCTAATGGGCACCATCCTACCAGAATGCAAATTTTCAAATAGTAAATGCAATGTGGTGGTTTATATTAGAAATGTTTCATGGCCTTTTGAAGTTTTTTGATATGGCTTTGCTCTTGCAGCTGGTCTTGCTATGCATGCATATCATGCTCATAATCAGCCTATGCATTTATAGCCAACCATTTCTATTTAATGTCAATAATCTGTAATGCAACTGCCATTAATGGCTTATATTATAAAGTTCACTAATTTTCAATGTATATTCAATTGATTACAATGGCTCACAAGCATTACATATTTTTCTACTAACACAGGCTATATCCATCATAGTTCAAAATGGGGGGAATTGAAAATAAGTTGATATGCTTTTCTTGCCTTCCCAGACGGATTTCCAAATAACCTAATGAGCTTTGATAGAGATAAATGCTTTGACAAGAAACATTGCTATATACTAGCAACTACCTACTTGCATGTGGTGACTCGATCTTTGTCCATAAAATAATTTTTTTTCACTCAATTGTTAATGTCTCTTCTCTCCTCTAGCATTTTATTCAAATTCACTCAAGATCATTGCGTCCACAACAAAAAGCAATAGATTTGTAAGTTCCTATATCTTTTACATTGTCATTTTTTGGTGTTGCTTACTCAATGGCTTGTATTGTTTGATGAAAGAGACATTTGTGTCTATTGATAGGATCTATGTCTCCCATCTTTGAAGCACCTGTCCTTGCTACCTTCTAACAAATATTCAAAAGGACATTGGTAAGTTTCTTTTTATCTTGCCTCTCTTTAATATTTAACAATTTCTCTTTCTAATATTTTCATTCTTTGTGCTTTTAACTATTTCTTGCATGAACTAATTAGTACTTTTAATCTTTGGATGCAGTCACCTGAATTAGTAAAGTTTCAAAAAAAAGTTTCAGTTGGTGGTCATTGATATGCATGCAGCTATAGTCACAATGAAATTGTCATTTCCATATGCATCAAATTGATTGATTCTATGTACATAAAACTATTTGGATTTCTATAAATTATGTATCTCATAATTCATTGTAATCTATCAAATACCATGTTTTTAATTTTGGCAACTTGATCGAGGGTATTTATCATAGTTTGGATAAGACTTATTGAACAAAACTTATGTCAGCATAAATATTTTTTAAAATAGCTGTTTATACAAACATTATTTTATTTCATCTCATTTTAGTGCAACATCATATTCTGCTACACTCATTTATCATTTATCTTATTGTAAGTTCCTTAAGCACATTTTATTATGTCTTCATAAAGACATGACATAATAGTGTGATGATCATGATTAAGAATGGAAGTAATATTTCCCATGCACACATGCAATGCAACTGCACTTGCATTTATTAAATGAAAATGAAAATTAGTTCTTGGTAATTAGAAAATTTCTCGATGTAAAAATCGTTAAATCGATGTCTAATGTTTTACGAGTGTAAAATGAGGCATTTCTAACATAATATGGATTTTATAGTGTCATTTTATACTTTTCCCATATAGTTCCATTTTATACATTTCCCACTCCTTAGTATTTTATCAGTTAATGTCTATTGTTTGTTGTTGTATGCATTTTCTATGTAGATGCATTCTAATTTCCTTTGAATTTAAAACCTAAATTGGATTTGAGTAATTGGGAAATTTCCAAGTCTTAAATCATTCAATCAATGTCTTTTCAAACTATTTGCGATTATCACTTTGTATCTCTTTTAGAGCATCATTTTATAGTTGTTTTACATTGTTAAATTTTATGGGTCAATTTCCTTCCTTTGTGATTAAATTAAAAAAAAAATGGCTTCCAAAGACAAAATTATAATTATGTATATGTCTATATATTACCTATATATACATCAACGTGCATGTGTATCATGAATAATATAGATATACATATAAAATGCATATAGACATGTCTATCTACTATCCATAAATGGACTCTTCATGTATAGATATGCATGTAAACATGCATATGTATATGTTTATCTATATATATGTATGTATATGTCTATATATACATCTATATATATTTGTAGGAAATTGCACTATATATAATAATACATACTATATACATATATATATGTATCAATATACATACATACATACATACATACATACATACATACATACACGTAAATATATATATATATATATATATATGCACAACCCCCTCAAAAGCCACTGATTTCACCCTCAACAAACAATCTAAGAAAATCACTAGACAAGCCAAAAATGAAAGTTTAGAACATATAGGAACGTACAAATCTAGTTTTGTTGCCTCAAACAGGATAGATGTAACCATCTCAATAGACACAGATTACAAACTCGCCAAAGAAGATGGCCAACTGGATATGTATATATACACACATATATAAATGTATATGTGTATACTTGTATATATATATATATATGTATATGTACATACATATAAACACACACACACAAAAACAAACACACATAGACACACAGACACATATATATGTATGTATACATAATTCTATATATACATAAATAATCTTTTACTTGACACGTTCAAAGTTGAACAACATAATGCATCAATAGAAACCACACTTCAATCTGTTCACAACAAACGAAAATTAGATCAAAATAAATGCAAAATACAAAGCACATATGGGTGTGTGCAAGAAGTTGAGTCCACTTTTTGGCCAAAAAGTGGGTGTTTTATTTGATTTTCAACATTTGACACATTTGACCTTAAAATTTGAAGCACTTAGAGATGAAATCTTTAAAAAAGTCACTAATCATAAAATGTAATGCTCGGAGTCTAGTTTCCAAATATGTAATTTATTTCAATACCCAGATTGTACAAATTGAGTTTTAATAGGCATTTCTAAAAACCACTATTTAAAAGTCATTTTTTTTACCATACCATGCATGTGTACAACATCCATATTTTGACTTAAATTATCATATTTTTCTAAATCCTTTTGGGATAAGTTTTATGACTCACTGAAGCTTGTTCTTAATTTTCTTTGTATTTTTTTATTGAATATTTTTTTTGTTAAATTTTTATTAGGCAAATTTGTTGTTTTGAAAAATCGTTGTGTACAACATGCATAAGATGACCTAAACTTATCATTTTTTTTTCATTTTTTTTTTAAATTGAAAAGAATTGTCTGAAGTTTGTTCTCGTGCAATTCGTTTGTCAAAATGTTATGTTGATCAAAAGTTATTAAAATAGTCAAAAACTCTGATATTGAAATTTTATGGACCAATTTTATTAGAAATTAATTGAAAAATAGAAAAAATAATCCAATTGCAAAACAAATTACATATTTAGAATCTGCATTGTTTCATCTAAAATGGGTTTTAATTTCGTCAGAAAATTCTGCAAAAAGGGTCATCAGCCATGTGTCCAAAGTTGGTATTTTTCTTTGACATTGTTAGAACCTTCAACTTGCAGGTCAAACCAAGTTGAAGGTTGAGGTTCGGACTTCCAATGCTTTTCTCAAACCAAAAACCTAAGCAAAAACCCGACCACAATGCAAAAGGCAATTCAATTTTTTTAAAAATGGGATCCCAATTATAAAATGGGATCCTGTTACATTTAAACCACATTCCGACCATTGTCAGGATAATGGGATCCCGTTTCATAAACGGGATCCCGTTCACTAAGCAACAGCTCTGACGTTCAAAGTCAGTGAATAGGATCCCAATTATCGAATGGGATCCCGATTCATTTGAAGTGGGATCCTGTGTTATTAACGAGATCTCGTTTATATGATTGAAATTCATTGTGCACAAGTTTTCTAAAGTCTACAACTTGCATGTACGGCCGAGAGCACCAAAAATGAATGATTTTTCATAAGCTATTGTATTTACAAGTCATAACTTAATTTTTAAAGTGGAATTGTGGTAGTTTTCTACTTGTTTTGACGAACACAAGAGGAAGAATTTTGTCTTAATAGGTATTCAACTTCCAATTTGGATTGAATATTTTGAAGAATTTCACTATTAACATTCATTTGTGCTTGAGAATTTTATAATCATGGGAGATAAAGCTCGTAATAAAAGAAGGAAGACATTGACTCCTCAAGAAGTTGAAGCAAATAGGGAAAAAGAGAGACAAAGACAAAGAGAAAGAAGAATGAGAATGAAATCAATGAATGATGGTGGAGCAACCAATTCAACAACTATTGAAGATGAAAACATTGAGGATACCATGGTTGTAGATGAAGTTAATTTGCAAGGAGTCGATTTGGAGAAGAATATGATTATACAAACAAGTCCTACTATGTCTTCAAATCCCTCTTTGAATGCTATGGAGAATGTTTCAATATGCACAAATCCAGGTACGTCTTCAAATCCACATGTTAGTGAAATGGTAAATTTGTATGTAGAAGTTTTACAAGATGCTAGACTTAATGATGTTGACATTGACTATATTTAGAGAGACGAACCTTTTATAGAATTTGTTGAAAAAGAAAAAGAAAAATCTTTTGTTGCAAGTGAAAATCAAAATGATCATTTTCTTACCTATATTTTAAATGAAAATGAAAATGAAAATGAAGATGAAGGTGAAAATGAAAATGAAAATGAAAATGAAAATGAAGATGAAAATGAAAATGAAAATGAAAATGAAAACGAAGATGAAAATGAAGATGAAAATGAAAATGAAGATGAAAATGAAGATGAAGATGAAAATGAAAATGAAGATGAAGATGAAGATGAAGATGAAAATGAAAATGAAAATGAAAACCATTTTGTTGATGAAAATGATGATGAAAATCTAGAATGTGATGTTGAATTTAATAAAAATACTTTTTTAAAAATTGGAAGTGGTGTTTTCGATAATCTTCCTGGTTAAATTTCTTGGAGGCAAATAAGAACACATGCAAATAGAATATACACCAAATTCTTTTATCGTAAAAAATTTGCATTTCAATGTCAATTAATGATGCAATTGATGAGAATGCAAAAAATGAGGAAAGTAATGAATAGGTTAGGCTTTTATGTTAAACCAAAAAGAAAAGATCAATTATTAAATCATGTTATGTCTACTGTTGCTAGTGCCATTCAATTTATTGGGAAAAATAGTCGATCTAAAGATAAAAACGCAGCAAGAAAAGCTATAACTACTGATATAGTTAACAAAGCAACTTTAAATAAAAGAATGGTAAACAATATTAGTGAAGTTTTAAAAATACATCCTAAAACATTACTAAGAGCTGCAAAAAGAAGAGAAAGTATAGAAAATGATCATATCAATCAATGTTGGAGTTTCAATGGACGACTACCGAGGTCTGATATAAAATTGAATGTTGAAATTAAATCTTTGATCAAAAAATATTGGCATGATAATACTAGGGTTTCATCTAATGCTAGAGATGTTTTAAAATTAAGGGTGGGGTCCAAAGTTCACAATCCTCACCCAAAACACCTATTAGATACAACACAAACTAAATTTTATAGAAAATTTTGTAGCAATTCAATGTTACCTGGTAATATTGAAATAAGTCAAAGGTCTTTTGAAAAATGTAAACCCTGGTATGTAAAAATTAATAAACAACGAATATCTTGTTGTTTTAAAATACATGTTCAATTTCATTATTTTTATGATGTTTTTTGATATATACGTTGTACCTTGCATACTAACATGATTAGATAGGATTGTGGTATTGATATGCCACCTGAAGTAATAAGAGAGTTTATTTCAAGTTTGTTTTGTGAAAAATCTAATGATAACTTATTTTATTTAAGTTCTTGTATTTCTGGAGAATGTATTAACTATGGAAATCTTTCACTTTTAAGAATTTGTTTGCATGAAAGTGTTGATCATGATTTTGGACAACAATTATTAGATGTCAAAATATTTAGGAATGTTCAGTATTCTTTAAAAGATGGAAAAATAGGAAAGCGTTGTGATTTAGTTACATAAAAAGTTAGTGTGCATGCATTTATGAGTGAATTTAATAATAAAATTGTACCAAAATATGTCATGCACTTTGAACATGCTCGATAGATTGATGGCCAATTTCGTGCATGTAGAAACACATTTACAATTGGTACTATACTTTTAGTGGTTTATTTTGCGAAGAATTATACTCTTGCTCCACAAGAGGAAATTCAATCTCAATATTATAATTCAGTGCAAGTAGCTATGTTTGTCCATATTGTTTATAGACATGCAGATGATAGCACTGAGGAATCAAGAAAAGTTTTGAGGGAGTATAATTTTTATTTGAGTGACAATAGGTTACAATCATTAGAGTTTGTTCAATATTGTTTTAGTATATTTTATACAAATTTAAGAGAAAGAGGAATCCATATGAAAGAACACCTCATATGGTTAGATAATTGTACGGGGCAGTTCAAAAATGCTAGAATGTTCTATTGGTTAAGTAGGGTTCACAAGGAACTTAATGTCCAACATATATGGAGTTTTTTTGAAGCTGGGCATGGTAAAGGAGAACATGATGGAGCTGGTGCATGTGTCAAAAGAATTCTTGCTAGAGAACAATTAAAATTTGAGGATTCAGTAAAATTTAAAAATGTACATGAGATTGTGGATTGGTGTAATAGAAGATTATCTGCACCTGGTTCGAGTGATTACTCTACAGTTCATCAATTCTTTTGGTTGGTGGAAGAAGAGAACATTGTATCTAGAGTTGATTGTGAGACAATTAGTGGATCTACTAAATGGCATTCATTTAGGAGTGCGACAGCAAGCACATGAACTATTTGGACAAGAGAGCTTGCATGTTTTTTCCAGTTTTGTATCTCAGGAGATTGGGAAGCTTGTGAAAATATAGAATGGGTTGAACAGTGGGAGCAAAGATCGTTGACACCTACAGAAGCACATAATCAATATGAAAGAACTATTGAAGAAAATGATCAATCGTTTGCATCTGAAGATTATGACCATGTTTCAGACCTTGTACAAGAAGGTAATTTTAATTCAATTTATTTTATTTTATTTCACTTTATTAAGTTATTTTGTAATACTAAATTATTTATATGGATATGCACAAGTTATTAAATTGAATTTTGTTGGCAGGACATGTGTATGTTGTTATTGCACCTGAGGGGAATGAAGAGAAAATAGAATATCGGTTGGCTCATTGTGTGGAAAGTAAACATAAGTTGATAACACCTCGAGAAGATGATGATGGCTTTCATTATCCAATAGGTATGGTGATCCCCTTAAGACACCTCCTTAAGCAAATTTCAAATGATAACAAGTTTTAGATCCCCTTAAGCAATTTTTTAGAACAAGTCTTCAATCCCCTTAAAAAAAATTGAGAACTTATTTGATGATGGTTTTTTAACATGTTTTCCAATAGGATCGGTGGTGGTTGTTGGCACTTGGCTACGAAAATACTTGAGAAGAAAGAATGGTCTACCTAGATTCGAAGACTATGAAACACATAAAAAGATTATGCATTATTCACATTTGGTGGTGGCAACAAATATAAAACTAGATCGGTATCATGGAAGACCTTCAAGAAAATTACTATGGTCAATTTCTATGGAAGAGCATGAGGCAATCATAGATGCATTGCAAAAAATAGAGGATGCAGATGGTACAATGGAATAAGTAACTACAGGTAATATAGTTTTAGTTTGATTTTGTACTTTTAAATACATTAAATACATGTTTCAACATTGGTCAAGTGTGTTATTAGTTGAAATTGATTTAAATTGTCCTTTTATACATCCTTAAGGAATAATCACAAAATGAATCTAGTCCATGCAGATTCAACCTATACAACATGGAATACTTGGTAAAAATAGGTAATTATTAGTTAAATTATATTTAAATACATGTTTTGATTACATATTGATATTGCTTGGACATTAATAGTTAAAATTGATATATTGTCATTTTTTGTATCCTAGAGCCATCATTGCATTCATCTCATACTTTGAAACAAAAAGGAGAGGATGTTTGGATTCAACCTACAAACATGTGTGGAATACTTTTAAATGCAGGTACTTGAGTTCTGTACATATAGATAATTTTATATAAATTAAAATATGTATGTTTTGATGATTTCATTGATATTGCTTGTACCTTTTTGATATTAGGTGGTGTGAAGACCTACTACATTCTAGCCACGAGTTTGAGATGTTCTTGAGATGGCATATCCAAATTTTGTAAACATTGTTTTGAGATGACATATATGTACATACATACAAAATTAAACATACTCTATGTACTTCTATGTATCAAATCAATATTCTATATATTTTGTTTCTTAAATGTGCATGTTTTCCTAATTTGAAACTTTATGTTGATGTATATAATCACTAAATATCATGCATACATTATTGTCAAATCAATTATATCCTTAAGACGTATTATGACCCCTTAATACATCCCCTTAAGACACCCCCTTAAGACCTTAAGACACCCCCTTAGGACCCCTTAAGAAGTCCCATTTAGGCGTATTATGACCCCTTAAGACATCCCATTAAGATGTTCTATTATGACCCTTTTAGAAATCCCCTTAATTAACATGTTCTATTATGACCCCTTTAGACATCCCCTTAAGACCCCTTAAGACATCCCCTTAGTTAACACATTCTATTATGACCCCTTTAGACATCCCCTTAAGACATCCCCTTAAGACCCCTTAAGACATACCCTTAATTAACACGTTCTATTATGACCCCTTTAGACATCCCCTTAAGACCCCTTAAGACATCCCCTTAATTAACACGTTCTATTATGACCCCTATAGACATCCCCTTAAGACGTATTATAACCCCTTAAGACATCCCCTTAAGATGCTCTATTATGACTCCTTTAGACACCCCCTTAAGACATCATTATTTGTTTTGACAACTTATAAATTAGTGTTAGATGAACTATTATTTATAGTATTTATTAATGCTTTTATTCTCTAGTCTTCTATGGTATTGTTTATTTCTTAAAAATTTATCCTTTCTGGTATATAAATAGATTGCTTTTGTTTGTAAATTATGATTTATTGACTGATTATTAATTAACGTGAATTGAATAAGTTCATTGAGTAATTATCGCTATTTATTGAATGTACATATCATGTATATCATGTATGAAATCAAAAAAATCATCTACTTTTGGATTAGGAAAAACATTCACTACTAGATCGACATTCAACTCCACCTCTATATCCTTTAGAATTTTTTGCACTAAAAAATTGTATTACTTTGCACTTAATTGCATCAAAATTAAAATCCCAATAAATTAAGACATAACCTTGTTTCATCCATTATTTATACCAAATCAAGCCTTTTGATTTACCTAATTGATGCACTTTTAGCATCTTTGAGATTTTTATCATTAAAGGAATTTTAAGGAATTCACAAAGTTACATAATTCCTAATCATTTTTGCTTATTTGGCTCTAGAGTGAGATATTTTTTAGACATTTATTCCAAGATTATGACTTCTCTTTTTTGTGACGAAATACTATCACTACCTACTATCCACTACCTACTATCCATCTATACTTTTAAATCTAATTCAATACTACTTTTAATTCACAATTTTTGACATATATGGTTTAATATAAATTTTGGGTCAAAGCTTTGGTAATTCTTTTTTTTACCACCTATGGTAAATTAGGTCACATAAGAAATTCTTTGTCTAGCCTTATACTCGGCTACCTGACCTAACTTTACCAAATGTGGAATGTGCTAAGATAAAATTCTAGATTTTGTAAGACTTAAAATTCTTAAAAACAAGTCTACTCTTGATTTAAATTGTTTTAAACACATCCACAAGTGAATTTATCACAAAATAGGTTCTTTAAACTTTTTTGATTCAATTAGGAAGCACACATTGTCATGCTAACCATGGCCCCCATGCCTTTCAAATGCAACATGCATGTTGTGAGACCACACAACACTATCCACCTAGGTACTAATTGTAAACACTAGCTCTTGGAAACCAACATCATATTCCTTGATGATGAATGTTATACAAAATGATGAATTAAAAGAAATGGATTATCTTATAATTGAAAGAAATTTTCCTACTTGAACCATAGTTATATAAGTTCATTGAGTAATTATCGCTTTTTATTGAATGTACATATCATGTATATCATGTATGAAATCACTAAATTTGCAAAGTATAAATATTAAAATGTCCTATATTAATCCATGTATGAGATCACTAAATTTCACATTAATGTCCTATATTAATGTCTTGAATATCAACATAAAATTCATAAATGTACATGTGTAAATTAAAATTTCAAACAATAATAAAGTCCATAATTTATGTAATATATTAAGTGCATGAAACCAATATATTAAGCGCATGGAATAAAGTCCAACAGAGTACATGATAGACAAGAAATATAGTCCATGAAATAAACAAATATAACACATAAAATCGCATGTTTCTAGGTCATGTATTGTCTCTATAATCAAGAGACCTCTTCACACCATGTGGACTATGTGGATGACCTGAAACATTTTGTATAAGAGAAAGATGAAATTAGATGTAAGACAATAAAAAATGATTTAATGACAATTTAAGTTATAATCCATCATAAAATTAAATTACCATCATATCTACGTTTGGATGCTCTGGTGCACCTGAAGCAACCTCTAAATTCTCTAAATCAATCTACATAAACAAGACAAATAAATTCAAAATTAGATGTACAACTCTACAATTCATTTTTTTTAATTCAATTTAATTTATAATTTATCATATTTTAATTGTAACGTATTCTGAGGTTGTGCACTAGGCTCTTCTCTAGGATCTGTTTGTACATGCTCAACTACAAGATGTGTCTCATGCTACAAAAGATAAAGAATATGTAAAAATCTCATATTATGTATATATTCAATTTAAAATTTATAATTGACTTTAAATATAATAAAAAAATTAAATTACCATTTGATCTGAAACCTGCTCTACATGTCCTCCTGGTGGTGTAACTATGTCTGGGTCAGGGCTGAAAGTTGCACTAACAAAGTCCTACAAGATCAAAATTAAAGCATGTGCAATTGAATTAGGTTAATATATATATATATATATATATATATATTCAAGTTTGCACATTTTGTGTAGAAAGTTTTGTAAACAACCTGGAAATTAGTGGCCTCACGAGTAACTGCAGCATCAAATATTTGCCCAATGCCCATTCTTATTGTGGTATCAACATAGACATACATGTACATAGACATTTAATGCTTATAATATTTACAAGTGTACATGCATGCGTTTCATATATCTAGTGAATTCAAAACTCATAAAATTGTAACTACACTAATGTAAACTTTAAACAAATTTACAATATGAATGTACCTGCCCTTGATCTATGACGCTCGATAGTGGAGGAGTGCTTGAAAATCCCTCAGGAGGAATCGATGTGGATGTCGATTGACTCACCTAAACCAACATAAATATTTGAAACATATATGTGATTCAATTATAAATTTAAAACTCAAGTTAAATAATTTATGATTTCATATATAATTTTAAAAATTGAAATTAAAATACCCCATAAGGGTTGCTGAGTATGACCGGTGTCAATGTATGTACTCGTGGAATAGATGATTGCCCTTGCATCGTTAGTGTCATCTGTACACCAAACAATTTGATTGTTAAAATGTATTGCAAACTTTTCTTTGATATATACAACCATCAACATTCTTATAAAATGAACGTACATCTAGATGCATATTTATACCTGCGTCATAGTGTCCTCAGGGTGATGTTCTACTATGAGGAACTCTACAAATGAACTGATGTGACCAGATGAACCACCAAAATCTCCCCGTCCACCTAAACTAGGTGTGGCCTGATCAGGTCCATAGCATACTTGATGACAACTAGTACATATATGGGGGATGGGCCTTGACACTCCTGGAGCAGTACTCGGACCAGCTCCATAAAAAACTCCTCCATCATCATCATCTCTATGCTCCCCACTCGCTATCGCAGAAGCGTGCTGATCAAGGTCTCCTGCGAGTGTACTAAGGGAACCTAATGTTGAGACCAGAGCTTGATGATGTACAAGTGTAGGAATGGGAGGACTAGGAGCAACAACAAGGGGTTGGACATGCACAGGGCATCAGGGATCAACCCTTGCCCCTAATCTCTGTTGTGGCATGCCGCCACCAGCACCCTGAAATAATCTAAAATAAAAATAATTGGGCTTTTGCCCCAAAACAAACTCTACATACAGTTTTCTCAAAAAATACAATGGGCACTCCCAATTAGCATGTGGGGGACTATCAAAAACCATATACCATTGATCCCAAAAATGTGCACTCATCTGCGGATGTATGCACCACCTCATGGATATTCTAGATTTGTTGGGTGGAATGGGTTGTCGAGTAACGGGGTCAAGAAAGTAGGGGGCTAGATGGGCTTTCATTATTTTAAGGTCTAATATTTGTTTGTAAGAGAGACCATTAGAATAAAATTGTCTCATTTGTTCTCTGTCTCGTCGATCCTATCAAGATCAGAATCGATCATCCTGATGGAATCAACAACGTTTTGCATTACAGATGCAAAACATCTCACATGTGGAGGAATCAATGCTTGACTCTGCATAACATTGATTTGATTTTGTAAGGATGCAACTTGATCATTTATTGCTCTCAAGTGAGCCACCTTAGATTCTATAGGTGCGATGTGGCATATTAGGTGGAGGTGGAGGTGGAGGGGGAGGGGGAAGGGGAGGTGGAGGTGGAGGTGGAGGGGGGGAGGGAGGCAGATCTGGTTGTGACTGAGGTGGTGGATTGATGATATCATCAATGTTAAAATCATCCATGATATGCTCGATATAAATGTTCACCTACATTAAATCATACAAAATAGTCCATGTGCATACATATATTAAGATCATATATTTAATTGAAATAGGATGAGCAACATATATATTAAGATCATATATTTAATTGAAATGCACATATATATGCATTGATTGTTCAAATCAAGAGCATGTCCATACAAAATTCAAAATTAAATGTATGTATATGTACATTTAAAATAAAAATATGATGCATACCTAAAGCAAGGCATAAATCATTAAACTAAACTATGTACATACATACAAATTTCAAAATTTAAGAACTATATATGCAAATTTTTAATACATGCACATACATACTAAACAATAAACTTGAAACATTCACAAAATCTCATTTTATGTCTAACACACACACATACACATATTACAATTTTTCATTAGGAGAAATTATGATCTAGTAGCTAGTCATAAAATATATACTATTATATACTATTCATTATAAGCTCATAAATTCCACCAAATTCATAAATCCATGTCACTAAAAATATCCATCTAGAACAAAAATCATAAATTCATGTCACTAAAAATATCCATTTGGAACCAAATTTATAAATTCATCACACAAAATATCCATCGTTCACCCAATTTATAAATTCATAACTATTTAAAATCATTGTTTTAATTTATAAACTATTATGGCTCTCTACTGCATATATCTTCATTTCTTTGTGTTTTCCTTTTCAAAATTAGGAGTTCTCCTCTCCTTTAGCCATTGTTGATGCTCATCTACGATCCCATCCATAGCCCTGATAGCATCAACAAGGGTTTGCATCCTAGATGCAAACATCCTCACAGGAGGTGCGACACATTCTTCATTTTGAATAATGTTGATTTGATCTTGGATGGTTCTAGTAGAAGCAATATCTAGGCCGCAAACGAAAGTATGTTCACGATTTCCCGTGTGGTGGAGATGGGGGCTGGCAAGGTGGAGCGGGCTGAGGTGGAGGTGAAGGTGTTGAGATGGATACATGCAGTGGATTGCTAATATTATTGAATGGATCCTTGTGATCTTTAAGATATGAGTGAACCTGCATTAGATTTGTAATTTCAAGATGTAAGATAATGTTTAGAGATAATTTTAGACCATTCAATATAAATGGCCTTAAATAATTGAATACAAATGATAAAATTATGTAAGCCTCATTTATGTCTAAGGAACATGTTACTTGAATGAAAATACAATTAACTATTGATATTGTATAATCTTGCAGGATCTTATTATTGTTAAATTTGGTTGCCTTGGGAAACTTTGATCACCAAATTTTAAGAACTTCTTTGATCCCCTTAAGAAATGTCATATTGGAACCCTTAAGAAAATCAAATTACGATTTAGGGTGATAGGATGGCTTAAGGGGATTTATGTCTAGTGAGGTCCTAGGAGAAATGGCATGGCTCAAGTGAATAAAATTTGGCGAAGTTGCCCAAGGCAACCAAATTTCATTAAGAGCCTTTAAAGAAAAAATGATGGCTTTAGGGTTTAGGGTTTAGACTTTAGAGTTTAGGGTTTAGGGTAATAGGATAGCTTAAGGGGATTACATGTAAAGATCCTAGGAAAAATTACATGGCATAAGGGAATGAAATTTGGTGGAGTTGCCTAAGGCAACCAAATTTCATTAAGAGCCTAAGAAAAATGATGGCTTTAGGGTTTATGGTTTAGACTTTAGAGTTTAGGGTTTAGGGTAATAGGATAACTTAAGGGGATATATGTAGTAAGATCCTAGGAAAAAATTACATGGCATAAGAGAATGAAATTTGGTGGAGTTGCCTAAGGCTACCAAATTTCATTAAGAGCCTAAGAAAAAATGATGGCTTTAGGATTTATGGTTTAAACTTTAGAGTTTAGGGTTTAGGGTAATAGGATAACTTAAGGGGATATATGTAGTAAGATCCTAGGAAAAAATTACACGGCATAAGGCAATGAAATTTGGTGGAGTTGCCTAAGGCAACCAAATTTCTTTAAGAGCCTAAGAAAAAATGATGGGTTTAGGGTTTAGGGGTTAGACTTTAGAGTTTAGGGTTTAGGGTAATAGGATAACTTAAAGGGATATATGTAGTAAGATCCTAGGACAAAATTACATGGCATAAGGGAATGAAATTTGGTGGATTTTCCTAAGATAACCAAATTTCACTTTATGATCCTGGGTAGGACAAAATGAATGGTTTAGTGTTTAGGGTTTAGGGTTTAGAATTTGGAATATTTAATGAACTTGCAAGTTAGTGAAGAACATTTTCTTGTGGAATAGTTGATTGAGATCTACTCTTGTTTCAACTGACCAACCAAGATCATGATGGCAACTTTGATCACCAAATTTTAAGAACTTCTTTGATCCCCTTAAGAAAATCGAATTACGATTTAGGGTGACAGGAAGGCTTAAGGGGATTTATGTGTAGTGAGGTCCTAGGAGAAAATGACATGGAGGTCCTAGGAGAAAATGACATGGCTCAAGTGAATAAAATTTGGTGAAGTTTCCCAATGCAACCAAATTTCATTAAGAGCCTTTAAGGACAAAATGAATGGTTTAGTGTTTAGGGTGTACAAAACTTAGGGTAAAGTTTTGGTGCCCCTTGGAATATTTAATGAACTTGCAAGTTAGTGAAGAACATTTTCTTGTGGAATAGTTGATTGAGATCTACTCTTGTTTCAACTGACCAACGTAGATCATGAAATCTCATTCATATTATAATCTTGCATGATCTTATTATTGTTAAATTTGGTTGCCTTGGGCAACTTCACCAAATTTTAAGAACTTCTTTGATCCCCTTAAGAAATTTATCATATTGGGACCCCTTAAGAAATTGATTTATGATTTAAGGTGATAGGATGGCTTAAGGGGATCTAGATGTCTAGTGAGGTCCAAATTTAGTCATACTATAGCCTCATTGGTTCCATCTAGCTCCGGTCAAAAGTGTTTACCCCTCTAATAAAAAGTATCATCATGTTAAAATGAATCAATCTATACATATCACAAAAATAACAATAATCTTAAATGTAACTCCATACTCTAACAATAATAGAATGCTAAATGATCCCCACCCCTAACCATATCCTAATTGAATTGCAAACCTAATTGAAACTTAATTAAATTATAACCTTTACCTAATCTTAAATGTATTCCTATATTATATTATATTTAAATTAATTTATATTTGTATTATAATTATATTAATATTTATTATATATTCCTAATTGTAACTAACTATTTACTACAAACCTAATTGAATCTTAAGCCTAACCTCATTAAAACCCCAAGTAAAATTGTAACATTACCTATCCTTAATTGTAATCTTATATTATATTTATGATATTAAATATTTATATTACTTAATATATTATGTTAAATATAATATATTAAATAATATAAATATTTAATTATATTTCTTTTATATGAATCATCCTCCTATCTCTAAATTGTAATAATAGCATGTAGTTCCTCCAAACTATCATCATGTACCTCCTCCCTTTCCCATGCAATAGGTGTACCTTGTAGGTGTTAAATGGTTCCATCTTGGTCTCCTTATTGATGCATTTCTATCCTTCCACATAAATCTATATAGTATCAAAATATAGGTAATTTTATGGTTATTGAATCTCTCTTAATTGCTAAAGAATCCATTATGATTGAGGATGGGTGGATTATTATCTAGGATCAAATCTTAAAAATCCTATAGAGGTCATGTGGTATGTTTTTCTTAATACATATATTCCCATACAAACCTCTTTCCATGTATTATCAACTCTCCTATATAATAGACACCTTCCTAGATTTAAATTTCATATGATATATATGTACCCAAGTGTTTCCAATTGGAATTGCTATAATTATACTTTTATGGAATTCTAGATATTCAAAATAGTTTTCATAAATCTACCAAATAGACCCATTCTTGACATTGAACCTACATAATTTTAGGTATGTCCAATGAAAGATTAGGGTCTAGGTTCATAAATTTCAAATGCTTTAGTGTTGAGGGTTTAGATTTTACAGTTTAGGGTCTAGGGTTTAGCAAACTTAGGGTGAAGTTTGGGTGGCCCTTGGCATAATTTAGACTTGCAAGTTAGTGTCAATTGGAATTGATTGTACACGCTTAGATTTATGAATTTTCTAACTAAATTTGTAAATAAACATCAAGATAAACTTTATGAACTTTAACTATTCTTTAACATATTGATTTCTAATCTAATTATAATTTAACATTGAAACTAAAGTTTAATATATATCATTTTTTCCATACAAAGCAAATAAAATTTAAAACATTTAAGCAATGCAAATGAATTTTTTTGAGCTTTAAATTACCTAGTTTTCAAAATCAAAATGATTTGTTTGATTCTAATTTAGGGTTTTAACAATTTCTTTGTTCCAATTCAATTTAGGGTTTCAATTTTAAACAATTAGGGTTTTTAATGCAATTTTTTGTTTCAATTCAAACTAGGGTTTTAAATTCAATTTTTTTCGTTTGATTTGGATTCAGGGTTTCAAAAAGCTTGATTTGGATTTGTAAATGCAATGTTTTTATTTCATTTCGATTTCTAGGGTTTTGAAATGCAAATTTTTTTGTTTTGTTTCAATTAGGGTTTTCAAATTCAATTTTTTTGGGTTTAATCAAACAATTTAGGTTTCAAAAGTTAAATTTTGTTTCTAAAACACAATTCAAGGTTCATTTTTTCATTTTTATTAAAAAACCTTTAGGTTTCATTGCATTTTTTCATCCATTTTTACAATTATTCATTTCTACTATAATAGTTTTAAAAATTGCTTAAAACGTGAAATAACTTAAAAAAAAACATGCTAAATTCATTATTTTCTTCAAAATTTCAATTCAAAATAAAAAAATGCAAAAAAATGGCAAGTAGGGGGTTACCTGTAGCTGATTGTGGGGGTCATTGTTGCCACTACTCGGGGTCCCATCCGCTGTGTATTGAAATATGTTTTTTTAAAAAATAAATAGCAATATAAAACGGGATCCCGATTTCTACAAAACGGGATCCCGATTTATAGAAATCGGGATCCCATTTTTTAGTAATCGACATCCCATTTCATGAGAATCAGGATCTCGTGCCCTTTCCATCGGTTCAGAATCCAATGGGAAACGGGATCCCGATTTTTAAAAAGTGGGATCCCATTCCGTCTTAGGCTCGGGATCCCAAACCATAACGGGATCCTGATTTTTAAAATTCGGGATATCGTTTATTAAAATCAGGATCCCGTTTCCTCAATGACGATTTCAATTTTTTGGTTAAGGAAAAAACTTCCATGTTTTGTGGACTCAACTTTGTGCACTTACCCATATATGTATATAAATACATATATATACATACATAAACATACAAACACTGTTTTAAACGATGAAAAATGGCCATATCATACAATTTTCAAAGACCATAAATTGTTTGTCATCTACATCCAAAAATATGAGTAATTAAAACATTAAACTTACTCAAATTCTAAATGACCAATCAAGCTTTATAAAATGAAAGATGTATACCCTAAATTTACACTAGTAAAATTTATATTTGTCCATTCGGTTATGTTGGCATCTTCTTCCTAACATCACCCTACATTACATTTTCTCAAGTTAGAACTGTTGGTGTCACGCCCTGCCGTGCGAACCCCAAAGGAACTAAAACAACGAAACAATTTTTTTTTTAAAAGAATATAATAACATACTTAAGTATTATAGCATAACATTATATTAAGAGGCACAACTTGTTCCAATGGGGTACACGAAGTGACATGACTATTCTAACCCATAACACGATAATAAGATAACAATAATTAATCAAGTATATAAATCTATTCATTCCCATTCATCATTTAAATATCCATTAATCAATAACCATATTAATACCATATGCTCATGTGACAATACATGGAATTATAAGGACATAAAGTGTTACATATTTCGATAGATACAACATAACATAACCAACTATTACAAGCAACAATTCTTGAATACATACAAGGCCTGAATATACATCACATCCAAATGATAGAAAAGTACAACTGTCTGAACATACATCCCAATAACCACATATCCAAATTACATCGAGGTCATCCCAACACACGTGGGAGACGATACATCAATAAATACATTACATCTGGGGTATACATACATCTGGTACAAAGAATCACTGGATCATCAACATCTTCCAAAAGCCCTCAACATCAACATCTTCCACTCACCATAAATTTTATTTGTATATATATTTTTTTTTAAACTAAATTTTCATTCAATGTAATTTATTTTAAATAAATTTCGTTTTCCAAAAAGAAACATAAAAATACGGAATTCGAAACACAAAATGTAATATAATTTATTTATTAAAAATTTAAATTTTATTTTATTTTCAAAGATTTTTTTTAATAAACCCTCATCGCCCAGTACGGGCACGGAAATAGAGAACACATGACCACAATTTTTCACAGAATAATATATTTGTTTGCATAAAACATAATTATATATTATATATATTTTATATATATATATAAATATATATATAATAAAATCAATGCATAAACAAGTATATATGTGAATAAGCCATTCAACAGATGGCAATATCTAAAAATTGTTTTTCTCAAACAGATTTAAGAAGAAATTAGACTTATACATTTCAATTCATAATAATGATAATTTTCTTTTTCAACACAATTATTTCAACAACTACATTACATAATGAAGAACTTCAGAGGATTTTTGCTATAGTTTTCCTCTCAAAAACTACAGTTTTCAAATCATAATCGATAGATTTTTTCCTACTAATATAGATCTACATGCAAACTCAACCTTCAATCTAACACGATTTTTATTTCAAACAATAATTTTCCCTACTAAATTAAAGAATTTCAGAACAGATTAACTAATGTTTTCAACAGAAAAATCAAGGGTTTCATTCGAATAACTCTTCAAATCACAAATCTTCTTTCTATAATTTTTTTCAATACATAGCCAACAGGTATTATTCAAAGCACAACAAAATAATAATAAATAGTAAAGGAAGAACCTGGAGTCCTTCGTCTGAAGAAGAATCCCTTCTGAAAGCTCCTTTCGAATTCCTCCTGCAGCTCCTCCTCGAATCTATCTATCTTCCAAACAATTATTTTCTCCCAAGTTTTCAACAAAACAAAATTATTTTCTTTTATTTTTCTTTTATTTTTCCTTTTCAGATCCCAGAACAACAGAGTAGAGGTTCTGTGTGTGAATAATCTTCTCATGAAAAAAATAATAAATCAAAATAAAACTCAATAAAGCTTCCCTGCTTTCTTTTCTCAAAAAGTCTCCTTCCCATTGGTCCTTTTCCAGCTTTTAAAAGCACAGATTTATCTACAGTTTTTATTTAAAATAATTTATTTAAACAAGATATTATCTATGCTAATTTAATATTAATAAAAGATATTATTTAATTATCTTCAACGATATTTATTTAATTTAATTATTGTCAACATTATTAATTAAAAATAATTATTTACTCTTTTAAATAAATTAAATCACCTTTTTAATTTATAATATATTTAAATTTAATATTCAACTAACACACAATTAAATCAAACAACTAAACAACTTTAATCTATTATCTTATAAAATAAGGTTAATTAAATAAACATGAACCATAAATCAATTGAATACCTCAACAAAACAAACTACACAAACAACGAGAACGAAAAAAACAGTCATAACATGACTCACAATAGATGACGAACTTGGGACGAGGACGCTTCCAAACCTACTCCCTTTTTCAACATTTTTACCCGTTGGGTTAATTTATTGCTCGCCCTGTCCTGCCGAAGCAGGTGGAATCGAGACTTAATCCTGCAATCCTGCATCCAAGCAAACGTCAAGTAGCACATGTATATATAAATATATAATCAACATCTTACCGTGAGAAGGAATTGCAGTGTAGCAGGGCACTCGTGAACGAGTGATGCTACACTGTCCTCTCACTTAATCTATTCTAACAATTACAATATCCATAACAACTAACATTTCTAACAAATTGATCATAAGATAATATTCTAATTAACTACTGCATCATAACTAATTACTAAACCATTGCATTATAAAGTAACACAGAATTCAAATCACATGATCACCATACGATTATCACATCGACATTTAAAACATTAGAGAGAAAGCATTACCTAATAAAATAATCCAAACCCTACATATAGAGTATCATAAATCACAATAAAAATATCAATTGAAGCAATCAATTAAACCACACAACCACACACACCAAAACGATGAATCAGTCACCATCACAATTCAGTATCACACTAACATATAAAGCAGACAATAGTAGTAAATAGTATCAGAAACATGGGGGTATTACAGTTGGGCATTGTACACACACCTAATATCACAATTATTCAACATTATATAAACAACTACTATCACAACTACTCAAAAAACTCATTCAACATTATATAAACAACTACTATCACAACTACTAAAAAAATTCATAAAAGTTACTTTTCTTGTCTGGCAGGGACTCTAGCTCTCTTAGACCTCTTGTTAAAGTACATGAACGATCATCTAGAAATATCTTGTAGCTTTTAGGATGAGGTAAGACCTAATTTTTAATTATTAGCTAACCTATCATTCAAAGGGGTGGTAGTTGTATATCTTTTAAAAAAATTAATGGTCTATTAATTAAAAAAATAATGATATAATATTTATATTTATGCATAAATTCTTTAACATTTTAAATATTTTTTATACAATAATGTAATCATAATTTATTATTTTAATTATGAAATGTAATTCAAAATATTAATTTATTATTTTAATTTTGAAATGTAATTCAAAATATAAATATAATTTGTTTTTATGCATAAGAGTTTATATATTTATACTAATTAAAAGCTTCAGAATAACAAGCATTGCCCTACAAGAAAGAGGGCTATTAGAAAACCCTTGTAAAGCAGCCATCAAGAGCCACCAAAAAAATTGTGCCAAGAGTATCAAACCACCAAGTACTGCTATAATTGATGACTGCTAACTATTGATAAATTTAACAATCACTAGCTACTATAATGGCAAAAAGATTCCAAAGCAAACCAAGACCAAACCAACCAAAAAGACAACCACTACCCAAAAAGAACAAACCCCCCTAGCTTACAAGAATTTATTTAAAATTGCAAAACCTTCAAATTCCTCCTTCCAATCTTCTTTGTCCACTGCCATCAACTCGAAAACCTTCAAAAAAATAATGGCAACTACTCCCATTGCCCTACGCTGCATTAGTCTCGAACCCTGCAAATCCAAAAGGAATAAGTAGATTTTCACTGTATCCTTTGAACTAACTCATTCCACATCACAAGGGCGTGGGAAACCTCTGCCTTCTAACACCACTAAGAGCATCTCATCAAATCCTTTGACCAGGTCCTCTCTAAATAACTTCAACAACAATTGCTTAGCCTCTGCCTTCGGCTCCAAATTATCCAATAGAGAGGCAAGGAAACGTGATGAGACATGGAAATTATCTCTCTCGTACTCCTTGGATTCCAAAAATCCAGTACCCAATGCCATCTTCATGGCCACAAGCATCAACAAATCACACTTCACCAAAATTTGTTTCAAATGTTGGTCAGTGACTTCCCTAAAAGAAGCCTGTCTCACTGATGAATGCAAGGATATTGGTGTATCTGCTCCGAATCAAGCAAGGCCCACAATAGAAGCCTCCACTATAAATTTTTCACTCTTTGCCATCCTCAACCTCCTATTAGAGACACTTGATAGAAGGGAATGCAAGAAACCCACAAACTCCTCACATTTGAAAAAATGCATAATGCAGAAGATAGCCAAGTTTACCATAAATAGACCAGGCTACGAAAACTCCACCACCCCTTCTAATCGTACCATCTCCCGGAATGCGAGATGTCACTCCAAAAAATGTGAGCTTGAATTCCTTGAAAAACCATCATCAAAGAACAAAGCGGCCAACTAAAACATTGACATCCCTCGTACTTCTACCTTAATGACTACACCATCATTTGCCACCCTAACGACCTAACTGCCACCTAAGACATGAAAACCACCTATCGATCGCCAATGTGGCATACATGCCACCTCCCCCTGCCTTCTTGCAGGGACACCCACCCTACCACCCACATAAATATAAAATATAAAAAATTTATTATTTTTCTAATTAATTGTATTTATATTTTTTATCTATATATAAAGTAGTATAAATTAATTTAGAATTATATGTAAATAGGTTTGTGTTAATTTTTTATGGCATGTTAAACTTTTCATTTTATATTTTACATTTAAAAATTATAAATACTGAGTTATATATTCATTAAGTAAAACAAGTTTAAGTGTAAAGGATAAAAGTTTATAATTTTTGTTTATCTTTTTTTCCTATTGGATTAAGATGAAAAAGTTATCAAATCACTTCTTTTTATTTATTTTTTTCCCTTTGTCTTTCTTTAGTTCTATCCTAAATATAATAATGTAATGCTCAAATTATTTTTGTTTGTAGCAGTTTGACATAACTTTTATCTTAATCGGTGTTTTGTAGCTCTTAAAATTAAAAATGATGGTATATTAGATTTAACAAATTAATAATTATTTTGATTAAAAATATAAATAAGGAATAAATAAATAATTTGCATGTTGAATATGTGTCAACAAGAGTTGTAGATGTGTCCATAAGAGATTAGATGTGTTGATAGTGTTTATTTTGTTGTTAATTAGTTCTTGTTAGACCTATCATGTTAGATTCTAGATTTCTGGGAAGTTGTTGAGCTTTATTTCAAGCCATAAATTACCTTTGAGTTAAATAAATATTGAAGAGTTGTGAGGCTATTGTTCTATTATATTATCAAAGCAATATTGGGTGTGACTTGATCTTGGGTGTACTTAGAAAGATTGATCGCCTTGAAAATGATGAGAGCATTGAGAGGTTTGTATTGATGAATTGGCCTCTAGTATGCCAAAATAATAGTTTGCAATGAACAACTTAAAATCATAGGCAAAGAAAATAGGAAAATCGATGAGAGTTCCTATCTCCAATACCAAAAAGCTCTTAGTGGGTCATGTCAACATATTGCTCTCAAATAACTGATATGTGCCTCAATAATTGTGAGGTATTCGGTGTAGCCACCACCACATCCTTTGAATTTCTTCATTCAAATGTTGTTGCAAGAAAAAGGGGAAGCTTGATGTGACGGGTTTTATCAATGTCATTCAGCAAGGAGGACTCTATTTTATTGAATGTGATAGTATTTCCCTCTAATAATTTATGTTTGTTTCATGCATTTGAGTTTGAAATCATTTAGGGGAGAGGGCCTAGTATTCGTGCACCCTAACTTTGTGCTTCTAATTATCCTACGTCAAAATTTCAAATCACTCCCAATTTTTTACAGCAGCTTACTTGGCAAGTTCTCTACTTATAACTAAGGTTTCAAGGCCACATCATCAAATATGATGCCACATCAACATGCATTTTTGTCAAGGTGTCCAAAAAGGCCCCAAAAAATAGTGAGACCAATTCTCGTGCATTACATCATGAGTAGTTGAGCGCTCATGTGGTATCACATGATTGGTTGCTTTTTAGATCAAAAGCATACTTTGTGTTTAATTATGGGTAGTCAAATCACAACTATTGGACATTATATAAATGACTATTGGGTATTATATTTACGATTGGGTGCACGACTATTGGACCCTGCACGACTAGTGGGCACTCTCCCCTATCTCTAGAAGAGACGAATGTTTCTTGTAAGACAAAAAGCCATGGAAAAAAGCCACCCAGTACCTACTGATATCACAGTTTTAGCATCTCTACATTCTGTCCTCTCTATGATTTCTTAGTCAATACTTGGGTTATACTATTCCACATGCAACTAGACCTTAACACTACAATTTGACTCAATTTTGTCATATATAAAATATGTTAAATGTTGAAGAAAATTCTTTAAGTGTAGATTAATAAATATCTAAAGTATTAACGTGTTGAATATGTATCAACCAGAATTGTAGATATGTTAATTATATATGTAGTTATTAATTAATTATAATAAAATATTATGTTAAATTTCTGGTTTGTACAAGAAGAGAGGAGAGTTTCATTGAAGATAAAAGCCATGGACTTTCTACACCCTGAATGGCAATTCATACACCCAATACTGACGTCAGTTTTTGTCATCTCTGCTTCCAGTCCTCCTCTCTATCAATTCTCATTTTGTTTGAAGATAAAAGCCATGGACTTTTTGCACCCTGAATGGCAATCCATACCCCCCAATACTGATGTCACAGTTTTTGGCAGCTTTGCTTCCGGTCCATCTATATATATATATTAAAAATCTTTAAATTATTATCAATTAAATGTAATAAAATATTATTCTGAATTTCAGGTTTGTACAAGAAGAGAGGAGAGTTTCTTTGAAGATAAAAGCCCTTCATACCACCCAATATCAACGTCACAATTTTGACATCTCTGCTTCCTGTCCTTCTCTCTATCAATTCTTAGTCAATACTCAAGTTAATCTATTCCATGTGCATCAGACCATAACACTGCAATTTCAACTCAACAAATGCTATAAAGACACATTGTAGGAGTTCTGGTTATTTGCACCATCCCTTGAGATCACACAATGGAAGTGGGTCTGATTCATGAGTTTTTACTGTGGGGATTTTCATGGGTTTGTCTGCACATTGGATTTACCTATCTTGTTAGCAAGAATAGGAAGCTTCCACC
>VDFB02073280.1:0-24507 GCA_007258455.2 Sequoia sempervirens
GTATGGAAAGGTTATCATGATTAGTGAATATTGTAGATTACAAGCTTATATATTGTTATCATGGTTTACGTATGATTATGGATAGGAAAGGGATGATGTCATAACACTCATATTTGAGAGGCTTACGATATCATGACTCCCAGGTTCCTGATGATTGATGTTACTTTGGATATATGTTATATGCACATGTACTTTAACATGTAATTGAAAGTGATGCAGGCACCGAGTATCGACTCCGCCTAGATCCACAGGCCTGAGCATACTTATATCCCCAATGGTGGTTACTGGAGGTAATCACAGGCCAAAATTTTCCCTACCCTAACTCACTATACCCTGTTAGGGTAGAGTTTTCCTTATTGATGTCTTACCGTCTGATTACCTAACGGTAACTTCCAGAGAACCTTTCCACCATAAGTTTCGGTGCACCTTTCTGCTATATGTGGGTTACCAGTATGCCTTTGTTATGGTTTTCGTTAATCTTTTGTATGGCTATTTATTTTGGTTGTCGGTGTTATGATGCATTTGCGTTGGCATCTTTTCATGGTATTTCATTGTGCTTAATTGATTTGAGATTTGGAATGGTTTTACCCTTGAAATTTTAAATATGATATTTTAAATAATTTTTATTGATCATTCGAGAGTGATATATTTTAATTGGAAATTTTAAAATGATTTTGTTAATCTTATTTGGGGAGCTTTGTATATTTGGCGATTTCAATTTATTGTCTTTGTGAGCATTAATTGTTTATCTAATAAAATGATTTATTTCATTTTATTGTGTTGAGGAGTTCGTTATTAAAGGGGGGCAGCCTTGTTTGAATATATGGATATTTTTATTCATTTTATTTTGGAGGGAGTTATCTTTTCAGAAAAGAAAATATAAAAAGGAAAAAGGAAATTTTTATTTGCAGGAGGATTCTTTGGAGAAAATTGTTGTTTTGGGCATGGGGAGAGAAACCCTATGTTTGGTGATGGAGTTGGGAGATTGTGAAAGGTTTCGAAGAAGAAAATAGTGGGCAGTAAATTATTGAAATCAGCCTACCTATTTTTGTTTTATGCTTGATTTTGGAGCTTGTCTGTGCCTTCTCCTTTGTGCAAATTTTCCATTTTGATTTTGGGGCAATTCGAGGTAAATTTCTGTGGTTTTTCATTGATTCTTGGCTGGTAAATTATCCTTTTAATCTGGGTTGTTGTCCCATGAAAATTTGATGAAATCCTTCTTGTCTTTGTTTTTGTTTTGTTGGAAATGAATGTGGGATTGAGTTAATTGGTGATTGCTGCTGTGTGGGGGTTTGTGTGACTATATTTGTAGATCTTCAACAACTTGAATTGGGTGTATGGGAAAATATGTTTCATGGGCTCTCTTTTATGTTTCGTCTTTTGCCCAATTTGTATTAAAACTGTGTTTTCTTTTGCTGCTCGTTACTCAGTTGTTGAAAATGAAATTTGAGTGTGGAATTCATGTTGGGATGCCATTCCCTCAACTGGGTTTTCGTAGATTTAAAATCTGGGCACTTTCAATTTTTTGTGTTTTTGCTTGGCTTGTGTGGAAAAATGACGTTTTTCGGTACAGCCCTTCATTTTGGCCTTAGACTCAAAAATCAAAGGTACATTTTGACTTGAAACGCCCAAATCCGACCTGGGTCAGGCTTAGATTTGCATTTTGAACACTTTCATTTTCGACCAAATTTGTGCCCTCTCTAAATGACATTTTTGTTTGTTGCTCCATAACTGTCTGATAAAAATGTAAAATAAAATTGGATTCCATGTAGGAACGTCAAAATATGAACTAGTTCGGGTCTAGAATTTTAATCTGGACACTTTGAATTTTCACTTGATTTCGTGCCTTCTCTTCATGCTGATTTACAACCTTTAAACTTGTCTTTTCAGCAATATAAGTTTGATTATATTAAATGGTTTCTATGACTGAATATCATGGCTTCTCTTCATTGTTTCATGTTTGTTGTGGATTCCTTGTTTAGTTAAATGAGAAGGCCTATCCGTCTGCAGGCGTTGACTTATCCGTCTGCAGGGTGTTGATTCTGGCATGTTTGATTTTACCCATTCGCAGGAGAGACGTATCTGATTCCATGTGGTGCCATTCCTTCAAGCACACATCATGACATTTTACCCAGTTTTCACTTTCGTACCTATACCTCTATAGTCATGACTTGTACCCGACATGTCATTGTAGGAGCATTTACTTGTGATATTGGCATAATGCGTTGTATTCCTTGTCTGCTCTATGTCTAATGTGAGAGTTGGCCCTTTGTTACCCTTGCCTTGTGTGCTGCTTGGGCCTTGTGACTACCTCTAAGCATGGTGGGGTGGCCTCTTTTGAGTCCACATGGTAGGGAGGCGTTGCCACCGCCATTAGGGACCGGTGTACAGGTTATTGGAGCGCTAGTTGGAAGTGTTCCCTCTTGTTCATGATTTATTAGATGATGTTTCTTATTCTTGGTTATGTCTTTATATCTATGTGCATTTATTTATGTATATTATACGCTCTTGAAAGAAAACATGTAAACTTATCAATTAATGAGAAGAAATGAGATGTTTTATATTTGGATTATGAGTTCAGATGTTGGTATCGGACTTGCTTGCATGATGATAATCCTTTTATAGTTTTTCCTTCAAAAGTTTTATGCAAAAATCAAAGTATTGGTTGTATTTTACCTTCATGTTATAGGCTACAAAATTTCTGGAGCAACGCTGCCCTTTGTTAATGTCTTATGTTGCAATTGCAAAGGTTCCGGAGTATCGCCGCTTTCTTTTTTTGGTCTTTGTTGTTGCTGCCCAAGTTCCAAAGCAGCATTGTTCAAATTCCGAAGCAGCGTTGCAAGTTCTGGAGTATTGCTACAGAAGTTCTGGAGCAGCGCTGTTCAAGTTCTGAAGCATCACTGCAAGTTCTGGAGCAATGCTGCCAAAGGTTCTGGAGCCAAGCTAGAAGTTCCAGAGCCGAGCTGGAAGTTCTGACGCCGAGCCGAGCTGGAAGTTCCGGCGCCGAGCTGGAATTTCTAGCGCCGAGTTGGAATTTCCAGCGCCGAGCCGAGCTGGAAGTTTCAGCACCGAGCTGGAAGTTTTGGAGCAGCACTATTAAGGTTCTGGAACAGCGCTGCTAAGGTTCCAGAGCATCTTCCCTAGAGCTCATATATTTGTTCTGTTTGGATTTTTCTTTGGAGGGTGGATTAGTTCTCTCCTTTGGGTTATGTTCGGCCATGCTTGGCCATGTTTGTGGTTGTTATAGTGTATTGTAATCTTCTGTTTGTGTAAATTATTCTTTATGTTTTCAAAAAAAATTATCTTATCTTCTTTTGGCTCTTACCCTTCGGGGTTGCGTAGCGGGATGTTACACGTTTACTATGTTATAAATAAAAAAAGAAAAGGTTGAGCATCATTTTCACTTGCCTTATTTTATATATTATATTACATCATTTAATAATAATATTATATTAATATATAATATCATTATATTATATATATTAATATTATATTATATCATTATATATATAATTAATATATAATATTATATAATATAATATTATAATATTATGATATTATATTATATAATATCATATTATATTATTATATATTGTATTATATAATATAATATATTATTATTATATTATATTGTAATACAATATATTATATTATATTGTAATACAATATATTATATTATATTGTAATACAATATATTATATTATATTGTAATACAATATATTATATTATATTGTAATACAATATATTATATTATATTGTAATATAATATATAATATATATATATATATCATTTTATAATATTATTATATATAAATGATAAAAACCCTCTTATTAGTCGGTTTGCACCATCCCTTATACTAAGGGACAAGACAGACCCAACTTAATTAAAAAAACAACTTAAACTAAATGGATATTTGTTTCAAAATGGATATCAGTTTACTGTGTTATAAATCAAAAAGAAAATGTTGAGTGTCATTTTCACTTGCCTTATTCTCTGTTGTGCACTTGGGAGCAACTATAGAACTCGTATATCCACTTTCCAGTGATTTTTTTTGCAAAAATCATCCATTAATCAGAGGTATGTATGATTTATAAAAAAAAAAATCATTTTTTTTAGTTTTGCATTATTTTTTAAGAATTTTAGTCAAAAATAGGTTTTTGAATATGCATAATAGTTTGCATTAAAATAATTGTTAATTTCTAAAAATTTCAACATCAAACAAGTTTAAAAATGGTTGAGAATCCCAACCTTGGTCCAGATGAAAACCCTGCCCAACCAAATCCTCCACCACCACCAATTTCTCCATTACAAAACATACCCACTATCCATGAATCTATCCATAGGAATTTAAATCAATTAAGAAATATATGTCAAATATACGAGACACTCCCTCAGCTCTTTGATATGAAAAAAACATTAGAAACAATCATTTCCAATGTTGAAACTCTCACAAACCAACATATTAGGTTTATAGAGTGGTGAGAGTCCCAGAGGAAACATTACGCCAATGGTTTATCATATGATGAAGTGAGGAAACTTGACATTATGAAAGTCTAATTAGCCCAGCTATTTATCAATCCCAAAACTGGACAACCCATAGATGTGTGTAAGCCTAAATTTTTTATTAAATGGTGCACACATCGAGGTATCCTAGATAATTTTTGGAAACGTTGGTGGATGGTTTTTGATAAACCACCCAACAACAATCTTGATGTCACACAATATTTTCTATGAAAACTATATGTTGAGTTTTTCCTAGGTAAGCATGTCAACTACTTTGATATGCGAGATTTCCAAGGTGTGGGTAGAGGAATGCCTCAAGATAGACCTAGGGCACATCGAGTAACCCCACTTCTTCCTACTCTACCAATTGCTTCCCTAACTCCAATACCTTACCCAGAGATTGTTGTAGATGCAAGCAGTCAGAGTATTTTGGCCATACATACATTGAGTGGCCATTTGATCACACATAGCTCACATGTTGCACAGTCACATGATGGTGCATCCCATCATTATTGTGATGCACCTATTGTATCCCATCATGATGGTGATGCACCTGTTGTATCCCATCATAATGGTGATGCACCTGTTGCATCAGTTGCTACTGGTACACCCTCCTCTTTAGCACATATTTGTGTGCCCCATTACTGCATTATGTGCCACAATACATGTTTGGGTCCTCTTCAACAATCCACTAAGGCTCCAATGGATACATTCGACTATGAGGTCCATGATATGTTGGATGTAGGAGATGAGAAGTATGAAGTGGAGCATTTCCAGGAGAGACATTGGGTGGAAGAGATGATGTGGAGGCACCAATAAGACTTAAAGTAATTTCATAGTGCATGATATCTTTTCTCTCATATTTTATAAGAGATATTAGTACTAATATATGTTTGTGTTCCGGAATCTTTAATAGTTGTTGATAGAAGATCAAATTTCACAAGTCCAAGAGGCTACTCAATCGACCATTTCGTTTGTCCTAGAGACTTAGTATATGGTATCATTTAAATTGTTATTTAGATGTTAATTTTTGAAATCTATTATGTTTAAGTACATGTACATAGGTTGATAGTCTAATTTATTCTTGTCTTTTTATGCAACAACCTGGTACTTTTACAGCCATCTTGACTGTTGTTGACACATTGGAAGAAGCATCACAACAAGTATATGTTTTTTTTATATTCCTGACATTATGTTTATCTGTACATGTGCATTTAAATTGTGTTACATTCTTGTCATTTTTATATAGGAAACTATCTTAGTTGGTTCATCCATGATGAGCCCGTCTACAGCAAGTGTACAAGCATCATAGCAGGTATGTGTTTATTTTATATTATAGATATATACATTTAGATAGGAGTAGATATATGTTTAGTAAATATGATTATTTTTCAATTATTATATATTAATTCTTATCAATTTTATTTTACCTACTATAGTCCTCTGCTTGATTCAGCAATGTGATGAATTTGGGACCATTTCATTATATGGGGACTCTTGATCATCCTAAGGGATAATCATATGCAAAATGTCTTGCAAAAAAAAGAGCAAGATTTGAAGTAAATAAAAATTGTATTTTTGATATAATATAGTTCAATATAGTGATTTTGATGTTAAATTGATAATTTCTAAATTATAGTATATAAGTTTCTATTTAGTAGTCTATCTTGTCAACCATTCACATAATTAATCTAATTTGTGGTTTGAATTGTTATTGTGTAGGCAACTTCAGAGCCACCAAGTTCTTTAAGGAGGCTCAATTTCGATGATCCAACACAAGATTAGGATTTGATAGAGATTGATACATTTAGGGATTGATAGATCTTGAGATGGCATATATGCCACATTTTGTAAAACTTGTTTTGAGTAGGCATATATGCCAAATTTATATATGCACAAACACAATTATTTTACATTTTGATATAAAGAATTGATATTCGATCTAATTTGTTCCTCATGTGCATGTATTTCTACTTTGAAACTTAAAATTGGAATGTATAATTATTTTAGAATGGTTTAAAGTTATGATCAATATCATGTTATAGATTAACGAAATTGTATTTTAATAGAAATTATGAATTACAATTGGTAATCCATCTATGTTAGTGTTAAATTTGATTTCCTTTGGAAAATTCACCAAATTTTGTGACCATTTATCTAATGTTATCACCAAATTTTATCACCATTTTTTGAATGTTGAGCTCATAGTGGCTATGTGGAAGCTTTAGGTCAAATTTGGCATTCTAGTTGCATGTTGAGCACTCAAATTGAGAATAAACATGATTTAAAGATCTCTTGAGTGAATCTACATTTGACATTATTTAGTTTTTTGAACTCCTATAATGAAGTGGGTAGCTGATTTTTTTCAAAAGAAGCTAAAATTAATGCAAAATGGTATGAGAAGAACTATGTAATGTTTGTTGAGAAGGTAAATCTCATATTTACCATATGTAGCCAAATAAAAAAGAAAGATGGTTTGTGATTATTCAATTGGAAGAATGATAAAAATTATGGCATGTTTTTTACCTTTTCATATCTCTATCAACCATTCACTTATTGTCTTTTACCTTTTCATATCACTTTTTTAGGAGGCATTTTTGTAGTGTGTCAAATTAAGGTTCACATACATTACATTCAAGAGTTCATTCATATTAATTTTCACATACATTACATTCCATGAGACCACATTTCTTTGAGGCATTTTTTCAAATAATTCACTGCCTTTTCTATTGTACCACATTTTTCATACATGTCTACCAAAGCATTTTTTCAAACAATTTACTACCTTTTTTCTATGGCTAAAATCCTAAAAAAGGTGCTTTCGAACAAGCTATGGATGCTTAGAAAAATTCTATCAAAGCATATTAGTAAGCAATATTACATTGTATTGCCTTAAAAAATTAGTAAGAATTTTTTGTATTTTATATTTATATCATTGATTACATTGCATTGCACATCTTTCAAACTCAAAGCATTACTTCACATTGCATAACTAATAACTAGATGGTGATAGATGACAAATTTTCAAACATGGCATTGCATCACCATGAGGCCAAATTTCTTTGAGGCATTTTTTCAAACAATTCACTTCCTTTTCTATGTTACCACTTCCTTGTTTATGATACCATTGGAAAATTGTGACTTTGTGTTGGTGTTGTCATTGGAAAAACTTGGCTTATTCCTTGTCTCTAACTCCTTTCATACTTAGCACGATTTTTCTTCTCAATTTCCACTAGAGTCTCAACTTTACCATGGTGAAGATACATTAAAGAACAACTTTATTTTTGGTGTTTTGTGTCCCTTTCTTGCTGGTCGCATTTATTACCAGCCTAAAGTTGTGTTTTTCATTATACATAAACTCTACTTGTTGAAAGTACTTTTGCTCATCAATTTCCACTCAAATCACCACTTTTAACCTACTTAACTATTTGAAAAGGTGCAATTTACTTACATTTATTTTACCTTTTAAGTTTGGTGTTAGTGACTTAAATGTTAACCACCTTGGTGTGAGTTTGACTTTGCCACTTTGGAGTGACATCAACTTTTGTACTTTTCTCTTTGTATCCCTTTTCCCTTGTGGCATTATTGCTCAAATTGTGTGCACGTCTTTTCTCATCTTTTTTTTACCTTATGTTACTTGAATTTATGATTAAAGGGACTTAGTAAGCCATCCCCCAATCTTCTTCTTGACTTCTAGTCTTCCTTATTACCTGAGTCTCTATTAGTATGGAACTCCTTTATCTTTCACTCAATATAGTGCAACATCGAATGATCTACAAGAGTTGTTAGTTGAAATACTGAACCATGACCAGACATGTTTGCAACTTGATTGAAAACTTAGTAGACATTAACAACATAATAGGAATGACTTGAGCCAAGACTACCAATGTGACTGCAGGAAAAGTTTCATAAGGGTACCAAAAAAGAGGAAGATTAATAGGGTTTTCAAAAATTTGATTTCCTCCATATGTTGCTCTAGCTATTGCTTCATTTTCCAATGCATTTGGTATTTCATTGGTCTATTTTCTTTGATGTTATAATTTTATCTTTGGGAAACCTTGGAGAAGTTATTTTTAATAAGGATTGTCTCCATTCTATTTTTCAACTTTGTTGATTATGATTTGAGAATCACTCCCTATTTCTAATTTGGTTGTGCGATATTCCTTTCCCACTTATAGCTATGAAAAAGTAGTCAAAAATTCTCTCTCAATCCCTCTCTCTCCCTTTCAAGTCTCTCTCTTCATCCCCGGATCCCGCGTGAACGCAACGCATGTTTTGATTTGACGGATCTCGATCTCGCCCTGATCCCGATCCGCAAAGAACGCACCAGATCCGGATCCGGATTTTGTTCGATCTGGATTTTGCCGGATCCGGATCCTGATCTGGCACGCACCTGACGGATTTGATCGCCGGAATGCAGCACGCCGGACGCAGATCTTGTCTTCCCCTGACCTTCTCTCTCGTTCCTCCCACTTCTGCTCCCGACCCAATCCTCTTTTGTTCTCTCTCGTCTTTCCCTTCACTCTCTTTTTACTTGATGCATAAATAAAATAATATGTGTATATTATATATTATGTATGATAAATAATATAGGTAACAGATATTTATTTACAAATGGATATCCATTACAAGTGGATATCCATTTTTCTGAAAAAATTAGTAGGCTTGAGATTTGACTCGGGATTTGGTTCGGGATTGCTATACCTATAAAGTCAACTAGAAAAACGTGTTTACAAGATTTCCTTAGTTTTCCAAAGTTCGCCCTTGTGGCTGACAACCTTTTTTTATCTGAATTTGATGAAACAAAAAGGGTTTATTGAAAAAATTGCCATCTTTCCACCAATATATCTTGATATGACTTATTTTGAATTTAATATATAATTATTATTGATTTTCTACATACATTACGACTAAAGTCCTAATTGATAGGTTGATTGAAAAACTTTTATAATTTTCAAAATATTTCACATTTTTTTAATCTAAAAGATGAGTCACATTCTATGCTTCACATACTATAGAATTTTTTTTTAAATGAATTTCATAAATTTTTTACCAAATTAAGGTGGTCAGACAAACGCGTTTTAATAATTTTCAAATGTTCTAATAAAAAAATCATAACTAATTACTTACTTGCAAAAAAATTATAAAAAAAAAATGTGGCACATTCAAGCATGTGTCATTTACTTATATTGAAAGTTTCAAAAAAAATATTATTTTTTCTTGTACTTAGGTTGGTCAGACATACCCCTGCTTTTTATCTTTTTCCTAAAAATTTAGTACTATTGCATTGAAATTTCAAATTTTCACAAAATAGATTTAATTTTTTTCAAAAAAGGACTAGTAGCCTAGAAACTACATTCAATTTGCTACAAATTTTGTTCTTACATATTTGTCAAATTATGTTAATAACCTATTCATTTTTTTATGTCAAGTTGTCTAACTCTATTTTTTTGAATTTTCATTGCTACTTAGGGGCCTAGTTTGGACCCCCATGATCTTGCACTGACCCAATATGTACATGAAACTCAAAACTCATCAGAAATAAGGTTTGAGGTGAATCCCATTAATTGGGATTGGAAGAACCTCACCATCCAACCTGGAAAGATGGAATGCATTAGCCTCCTTGTAACTAGTGATGACATATGTACCATTCCAAATGACATCAAATTTAGAATATCTCCCAGCTTTGGATCTGTCTGCATCCCATTTTAGCACTATCTATCTCCCTCTTGGAACACCCTATGGACTACTCTTTTTTCAAAGTTTATTTTGACCTATGTTTGATGAGTCTCTATGACTTGCATAGATTTTTTCCTTGTCTCCTCTAGTTCCAAAAGCTTGGCCAACCTTACTATCATAGCATCATTTCCTTCTAACTCTAGTTGATGTGCTAACTCAAGGGAAGGTAGCTCCAATGATAATGGTAACCTTGCCTCCTTTCCATAAACTAGCATGAAAGGAGAATTACCAAATTCTCTTTTAGGAGTAATTCTATCATCCCAAAGGGTTGTCTTCAGTTTGCTATGCCTGACTCTTTGATTGTCCTCAATGGTCCTCTTGATAATCCTGATGAGATTTTTATTTGAAGACTTAGCTATGTCATTACTCTGAGGGTAATAATTAGATGATTTCAAGTAAATGACATGCCTCATTGCCAATCAAGGATTTGAGGACTAGTAAAATCCTTCGCATTATCTGAAATGATGGTAGGAGCATCAAATCTTATAAAAAATCCATCAAGGAACTCTAAAATTGAAGCATCAGTGGCATCCTTCAAGACAACTTCTTTTGTCCACCTTGTGAAGTAGTTTATGGTTGTTAAAATCCATTTATGACCAGCACTTAATGGTGGATTTATCATGCTATTAAAATCCAAACCCCCTGTGTAAATGTATGATCAACTTGAATGGGATGAAAAGGGAGGGCAGCCAACCTTTGCTTTCCAGAAAAGAAAGCACACCTTTTGAAAATTTTCACCTATTTGTGAGCATCATTAAACAAGGCTTTCCAATAATAACTAGCCCTCATGATCTTTGCAATAGTGATCCTTACAAAAAAAATGGCCACCTGAAGGTGTGAGATATGGAAATGTAGGTGAAGGTCGATTATGCTTGACTCATGATGAATCAAAGTATAAATTTTCCAAACAAACCTACATCGACAAACAAGATCATTCAAATTAGAAAATTAAACTAAGCATTTAATTGAAAATGAAAGTGATGCAGGAGCATCCAGTGGTGTGAGGGCAATCTTGCATCACCCAAAAAGATGTTTTCCATTTATGTTCCTGTTGTTTTCTTTTTGTAGATGTTTTTGCATTTTTGGATACCCTTTTCGTTGAATAAGAGTTTCCAACTTTCAGAACTGCTTTTCTATTTTTTTCTGCTCAACTGCTATTTTTAGCAGGTTTGAATTTGAAGTCGTGTGAAGACAGAAATTTATGGGAAGGTTCAGGATGGAAAAATACACAGTCTGGTGAAAGAATCAGGTCAAGATCATTCATGATTTGAAAGTTATTCAAGTTCCAATTTCTACTTTTTGCCATGAAAAACCTTCCGAGCTGAGTTTGAGGCACTAAACGATCCCAGATGGGCCTGAAAATTTGCAAAAAAACCAAAGTAGATGTTGTAGGTTCTACTTTGCAAAAAATCATCTTCTTGAGAGCTTTCCAAAAAGGTATTATCATTAAAGATCCAACGGTCGGATTAAAAGTTATGGCTTCTGAAAGTTGGTGCATATTTTAGAAATATGCTAATTTTCGACTGTGAATTTAAACTTGAATTTCTAATTGTAATTTTGGCGCCAAACCGCCAAAAATCTTATCTCGAAGGTTGTTTTTGGTTCCAAACCGAAATGGGTCTATTTATGGGCTTGTTTCTAATTTTTGAGTAACTTTTTGGGGAAAGAAGTTCGCATACTGCGAAAGGGGAATCTGGGTAATTTTCTGTAAGTCTGTAATTTGCATGTATCACAGAGCTCGAGGATTTGTGATCCTTTGCATGTAAGAGTTCAATATTTTTGAATAAAATATTATTTTGTGAGTGTTATTTTGTGTCTTGGGTTTGCTCCCTCGTCAGAAAGCAACAAACTACATAAAAACAGTTAAATTCCTAATCTAACCCATTTGAAACTTATCCCATTTTGGAATTGGTGTTGTGTTGATGTGAAACGACAACCCTTTCCCAATCCCGTGATCAGTGAGCCTATTTCAGTCAATTCTATGGAAGAGAATCGATGAAACCATTGTGATTAATGTATGAAAACATAGTTTATGCTAAAAATGAACATGATGCAAACTAAGTTACCATGATTTTATGTAAAAAATGAGCTGATTATGCTATTGCTAAGATAATCTAAACTAAAGCTATGCTAAAAGATGAAAACCCTAATTTATAAAAAAACTAAGATGGATGCATGGAAGCCATTAATGGATGCTTTAAGCTATTATGAAATTAAAATTAACTAAGATAAGCTAAAAAGTGAGGAAATATGAGTGTAAGGATGCAAGTGAATTCAACAACATGAATTTTCAATTGAAACATGGATCCATTTGTCTCCAAATAGTGATCTATTTATAGGAGAGTAAATGAGGAATGAAGGATTGAGATTAAAAAGATTAATCAACAGTCTAAGATGAAGGAGATGAGAGGCATGGATCATGGATTCTCATCAATGAATGAGAATGTATGATAAGACTATAATCAAGGGTTCACACTTGCCTCAAACAAACACAATTTTGACCTGCTCACACAGGTCAAAGGTGACTTGTTCAAAAGGTTGAAGGTTAAAACTTGCTCAAGAAGCCAAGTGAAAATATCCCTTTTTCAAATGATGAAGAAATAAGAATATTCTTTTGGAATATTCTCATAAATGAGGAAAAAGGCATTTTGCAAATTAAAACAAATTTTTAATTGTGCAAAAAGGGGATAAGGAATATTCTATGGGAATATTCCCTTTACTTAGAGGAAAGTTAGTTTAATTGCTAGTTAAACAAAGTTTAATCATGCAATTACGGGATTTAGAAGAATTAAAGTGTTATTTATTAAATTAAATGATTTAATAAATGTGGGAGAGGTGGAATGATATTTAATTAAATAACTTAGGGTTATTTAATTAAAAAAGATGACTTAGGAAATTAAATTAAATATTTTGATGTATTTAATTTAATGAGATGAAATGTTAGCACGAAAAGGGATGAATTTACCCAATTAAATTAATTACACCAATAGATGAAAATGATGCAATTAATTAAATAGCTAGGCTAATTTAATCAATTAAGTGAAAAGATGATGGATTAAAGAGGAAATGATGTTAGTAAATCTATTTTGAGTGTATGATATTGATTAGGACATTTTTTAGTGTCTACATTTTTCCCCTCTTTGAAGCGAGGTACATGCTGCTTCGATTCAAAGAATAACACTTTTCGGATCAAAACTGTTGCTTAAATCAAAAAAAAAATATTAAAAAAACTTGATTTTTTAGATGCCCCAACAGAAGGATAAAGTTGACTCCCTGCCCCCTCGAGAAATCAAGCAAAAATTTTGAATTTTGGGTTGATTTCTCGACAAAGGTGAAAAGTTGCCCCAAGGGTCCAGAAAGGCTCTGAGATGCAAGAATAATGCCAAAAATGCAAAAAAATGCAAAATTAGGTCCAGATTGTCAAAATTGATGAAAATGATAATAAACCCTATCTTCAAGGTTATATTAGGGAAAAAACCTCTAATTTTCTAGCTTAAATAGGCCAAGAAGGGTCATTTTCAATTCATTTGTGCATTCACACTTAAGAGATTCCTGTGATTTTGAGCTCTAACCCTCCGATGAAATGGCACTAAGAGCTTCCTTGACACATGTCCGGCTGAGTTTGAGAGTTCTAGTGGCTTTCAAGCGTAGGACCACCAGTATGTAACTCAAAACTTGATTTGAAATTTGAATTTTTGATGCATTTATTATGCTTTGAAGGTCAAACTTGGTGCAATCTCTATATATTGATGCCCAAATAGAAATCGGTGATGCCTAGATGAATTATAGCAACACATATTTATATGGCAATGTTATTCACGATTTAAAATTAGGGTTTCTAATTTTAAATGGTGACACACTTTCCAATTTAGAAATTAGGGTTAGGGTATGCCAAAAGTTAAATCGTGACGCCAGCTTATTTGGTGATGCATGTTTCGATTTGCAGTTTTAAATGTATCAGGCAATGCAATTTGAAACTTGAATATAGCGACGCTATTGAAAACATCAAAAAATTTGTGATTTATGAGCTATAAATTTCAAATCGAGTCAAATTTTGATGATTTCCTGACGTTTTGCACTTTGTGGATGCAGAGTTCTTTCCACCATTAATGTCGAGGGAGCATAGACCCACCGTGCTAGAGATATTAGATGATATATCAGAGTTGTGCTAGGAGCACCAGGGAGAGATCGACCTCTGGTATGTCACATATGCGCCTGTGATTCAGACACATCTAGCGATGATGATGGCTTGGTGTGAGAGATAGCATAGCGAGACCTCGTCCTTCCACCTTCCAACAAGTGAGGCGACAGTTACTTTGGAGGATGTTTGGTGTATACTGCATTTTTTGATTCATAGAGATTGTGTGATTTATGACACTGATGTCAAGTTCAACGCCTTCCCTGAGTTCATGGAGATGGATCATATTGCATTGGTTACATCACAGATCGACCTCGCGTCATATAGAGTTGATATGTCGACCTTCATATTGATCATCGTAGCCATCATTTTGGGTTTGGTTTCCCTAGATAGGTACAATAGAGGATTCAACCTAGGATGGGGCTTGGTGTGGCATCGGATGTTGCATAGGAGGACACTCTTTGTGTCAAGGCCCATGATGCTAGCCTCCCTGTATCATGATTTGCATGATTTTATCTATTAAAATGGGAGAGCCATTGGTTCAGGAGTGACTCTACTACATATTTGGGCATGGGAGCACATTATCGTGCTCCGAACCATTGTTCAGATGGCAAACGTGGAGCTAGATGATCTCGTCATTTGGAGATATAGAGGTGCCATCACTTTGAGGCACACCAGACAAATTGGGCTCCCGTATTGGAGATGGGTGATAGATGATATGAAAATTTTCCACTAGCGCCCATGGCTACAGATGTCACCATGGTTCAATGATATTCAACAGATATATTCCACCAGGCAAACTCAATGCATGCAGGGTTGAGAGCATCACATTATAGAGAGATATCTACCAAACAAGGTAGCTAGGTAGTTCGGAGAGGTCCAAGACAAACCTGATGATGCATATAGGGTCATTTTTGTGAGATCAACTAGAGAGATTCCCACATGGGGAGCAACTATCCCAGCTCCAAAGGTTGTAGAGAGCTTCAGACAATTGGTGGCCCAGCCTTGGGCATATGATCAAGAACAGGTAGTAGCTCAAACTACGTCTGCATATGATGCATGGTTCATCCCTCCTCAACGTTTGATGGATCCAACAAGTGTTCCTCCCAGAGGGAGACCCAGAGAAAGAGGAGTTGGGAGAGGCAGGGGATAGGATGGCTAGGATGGCCAGCATGGTCAAGTTCTGGGGGATCCTCTAGTTGTACAATTGTAGACACATAAAATGTATCGATTGACATTGTGCATCTGATCTTGACTACTAACATCGTTTCATCCTGAATCATCCTTCGGTCTAACCATTTAATCAAATACCCCTATTTGATTAAATTCATCAATATTCCTCTCTTAATTAAATAAACCAGTTATCTAATTAAGTCACCTCTTCTCGATAATTAAATTAACCATTTTGATCTAATTATCCGATCTAATTAAATAATTTATTTTATTTGATTAAATCTCTAAATTCTATCTATTAAATTAAATAAATTAAAACCTTATTTAGGTTAATCTAACAATCATCTCTTTTAATTAAATAAATCAAAATATTTATTTAATTAATCTCTTATCACATTCCTCTTATATTTGATTTAAATAAATCCACAAATTTAAGTCAAAAAGGTCACATCATCTAATCCCCTTTATTAAATTAATTAACTTTGATTAATTTAAGCTCCTATCATGTCCCATCCTCTAGCATTTACCACTTGCACATGAAAATAGATTTAATTAATTTATTAAATCTCTATTTTCCTCAACAAGGCATCTTTTGGAATATTCTCCAAGTTTGAATTCAAAAATCCAAGTTGACATATACATCCAACAAGGCATTTACTCTCTCTTACATGTCCTTTGCCTTGAGCCAAGTGGCATTCAATGCATTCTTCCTTCCCTCTTGCATGTCATTTCAACAAAATTCAAAATTCAAAAATAGGCATTTATTGGCACAATCCTCAAAACTTGCACATCTTCCATTCACTCATAGGTTGACAAGTGGCATCTTGCCATTGGATGAATGTTAGTCCCACATTGCTCTATTTTGGGATCCATCCTTCAATCTCATCTATAAATAAGAGGCTTCATTCCTCATTTGATCATCCACAATTTATGCAAAGTTACTATGCTCAAATATTTAGTCATTTTCATCCAATATCATTGAATCATAGCTAGGTTATGCAGGTCTTTCCATTGGAGCACTCATCAAGCATCAACAAAGTGGATCACTCATCAACATTGCATCAGAGGAATTGGGAAAGGACCAATTTTCACATCAAATTGGCACCAATTCCCCCATGGGACCATGAGTTTTCTAGTTTAATTAGGATTCAATCTCTATTTTGTTATTTTCATTGTGTTCTTCATTGCTTTTTTCCTAATTTGAACTTTGTGAATGGATTTCATGGGAAATCCTTGTTCTTACTGCATTCTCTAATCTAATGTGTTTGTTCTTATTGTTTTGCAAGTATTGGGATTGGGGTTCGCACATTTGGCGCTAGGAGGGTCTAATCTCGTTTTTAATCATATTTTTCTAAAACTTTTGCATTTTTGTTTGCGCATAGGAAAATTCCAACACTGGAAGCTCAGCGTCGCTGTTTTAGCACCGCTGGCTCTCTAGCGTCACCATATAGCACCGCTGAAAAATCAAACCACAACGCTTTATCCATCCCACCTAAAATTTTTGAATTTGAATTTTAAACAGCGACGCTAGTGAAAATGGCAACGCATTTGATCTCACTGGTCTAGATACAGATCACCACTAACTGGTAAGCGGCACTATACAGCACTGGTGGAGAAATCAAACTGCGACGCAGTCACAGATTGCGCCGCTGACAGGGAGTAAAAAGTTGAAATTTCATTTTAGCACGTGCTTTTTGTCAAGTGATGAGTTTATCTTCTATTTTCTGCTTTTTAGCCTCTGTGTTTTGCAGAATTTGACTGGTTTTCTTTCTTGTAGGTTGGATCAATTGAAAACAAAAGAAAGAGAAGCATGATGATGATATTTCACAAAATCAAAGTGTTTTTAAACACTTTAGTATTTTTCTAACACTCTTAGGAAATTGTTATCTCTTTTTTCTTAGGATACTAATTTCATTTGGGCTTTAAAAAGAATCTTTTCAATTTTTGCAAAGGCTTAAAATGAACATTAGGACTACAACTTACTAGAGTTTGTTTTTTGGTTAACAATTGAACAAAACAACTCTCATTTGTCCTTTGGTGCTTTAAAAAGAACTTACAATTGCTTTGGGGCTCTAAAATGAACAAGTGCAACTTTGTCTTCGTGAGGACTTACTTAAACTAACTTCATTGAAAAAGGACGTATGTGCTTCTCTTGCGCTGTATAGCGATCTTGAGAATCAAAAGGCCTTTTTTTGTGATTTTAGGTTGAGATAAACCAATCACCTCCACACTTCATTTTGGGTTTAAAATTGAACAAAACATTGTGCGAGTGTGAGTAAAGCATTATTGCATACATTCTCTTTCTTTGTGTTGGAAACAAAGATTGATCAAGTTACGGATATTGTCTTTTCTCGCTTTTTTTATCTTAGAGGGCCTGCCTTGGGGAAAAAGTACTCACCCAAGGGAACGACTTGACCGGTAACACTCTAAAGCCAAGAGTATTTCCAACCGGGATATAAATGTGGGTATTGGAATAAACACCAATATCACGCGGTTGGCTCTGACGAGATGGATCTGAAAAGGGACTCTCGCCATATGGGTCAATCTCCACAAACAGAAAGTCTTAATTAAAACCCATGTTTTAGAATTGCCAAAATCCTTTGATCTATTTGTTGGTGCAAGAACGATCGTTCTGAAGCCGCCCCACACTTTTATGGTCTTTTAGTAGAAATGCAAAGCATGCCATGGGAGTTTCATGGGTGTTGATGCTTGGCTGCCCCGAATGACGTTAAAAAGCCGTGGAGGGGAGCCAGTGGGGTCAAGCATCTAACCATTCGCTAAAGATAAGCGTAGCTGGACTTGTCCAAGTGGGGACTCAACAAATATTGTCTTCCATATCCATAGGGTTGTGCTTATTCTTGGTTACAAAATGCTTTGCTTGTTCGAAAACATCTTGGAAACAAACACTTAAACTTCATCATCAAAATTTTAAACCCTTTAGGAGACAAATACAATTGACCCAGTCCATATGTTATTGCTTTCCCTTGGGATTCTATCCTTAGAGGTTTCTAAACACTTGGATTGCATCTCAATTTGTCTACTAAAGTTAAACAATAGGTAACCCTTGCCTTGAATTCATCAAATTTCCACATAACATACTTTGTGGGATTCTAAGAAATTAAGACATTGGACATCTAGTTTGGAAACCTAATCAAAGAAAGTGTTTGTGGTAAAATAAAGTCACTAAGAAAAGCTAAACAAAATGAACTCTCATATGTGTTGAAACCTCGTGATTTCTAAGAAGACAAATCCCAAAACGAAAGTCCTTGATTCAAAATCCAGAAATATATGCTCAAATTGAACCACTTCTTGGTTATAAAGGTCTATAGAATCATTGCATGTTCTTCAATGCCGAGGTTTAGGTAAACAAAGTGTCTTTTTTAGGTTCATCTTAGGATCAAAAGGAAATCAAAATATTTTCTCATCCATCCTTCAAACAATCAAAACAAAAATAATCTCATCATCACCTTTTGAGAAATCTTGAAACTATCCTTCATGGTAGACTTTTTGGCAAAAATCAAAATCATCAAATCCTTGAGACAAAATCCTTGAGATCTTTATCAAAATCATTTTTGGCTAGGTATGTGTAGATGCATCCTTCTTCATATGCTTGGTTAAATTATCATCTTATTTGAATAGGTGTGGGTAGATGCATCCTTCTCCCTACACATATTCAAATTATCATCCTTTGAGCAAAACTACCCCTTAGATAATCATCCAACATCTTAGGGTCCTTTTGTTCAAATCAAAGCAAAACAAAATCAATCAAATCAAGGACAATCCAAGAAAATCAAAATCAAAATCTGAAACATATCCAAAAGTCCCAAAAATTCTAGTATCCCCCTCAAGATTTATCAAAAGATCAAAACATCCACATCATCCATCTCTTGCATTATCATCATATCACCTTTTGATCCTCAAGATATCCTAAAAATTTTCTCTTTTGAGCTTAAAATAAGATCAATCCAAAGAATTAAGAGATTCATCTCCCCTATTCTTGAAAATTGATCCTTGTTGTATGGTTCAAACTAGATCTCAATACAAGAAGAACATGGTAGCCGACAAAGAAACACCCGCTTCAAGTGATCTAAGCCAAACGAACGTCGAAATGAATCCAGTCGAATCAAGCAATCCTTTGACTATCTCATCATCACAAAACCCACAAGAGGAAATCCAAGGAGAATATCTTACCTTTAGGATGTTGCATGAAGAAATAACTGAAATGCTCCAAAATCCAGAAAACCATAAAATCATCAACATCATGATGAGGCTTAACCCTTCACTATACATGCTTGAGCTGGCAAAACAAGGGGCCAAATTACCTTCTGATTTTGACGTGAGTACTATAGTAGAGACATCTTTACCTCCAATCTCATCCACCATCCCCATCTCATCTACACCCCATCCCAACACATCACTCAAAACATTCCGCAAATCACGACATCTTTTGCTCCAACCCAACCCAATGTCAATAAGGGAAATGCATTTCTTAATGCTATTCAAACACACCCCCTTGTTAACAATCAAGACTTGGAGGCAAACACCATTTTGGAACAAAGCATACCCAAAAATCCATTACATAAGTATGTTCCTCTCACTTTCCATAATCCTAATGATCCATCATCATCATCCTTCCACGCAACACCTCAAAATTCTCTCCTCAACAAATCCGCAAGAAGAAGGTGACATGTTTGGACCTGGGGGCATTTTCGACACCACATCATTTTCTCAAGAACTCACACCCCTCACATTCTCACCTCTTCCACCATTACCACCATTATCCACACCTCTACATGGTTTGGTGCTTCCACCTTTACCAAATATCAATCAAACCAACATTCCAAATACCAATCAACGCATTACACCAAACTCTCAAAACTTTTCATCGATATCGTAACAACAGATGACAACTACACAAGCAATCGCGACATCATCAACCACCCCCTAACATTGCAAAGCATGGTCTCTCAAGGACCAATCACATCAACAACACCATTCACCACTCAAACCACTAACATGACATCACCACTCACCACCACCACCACCCCCACCACCACCAACTTCTAGCATATCAAGCCAATACAACATTGCATTGCAAGCAGCTCAGCAAGCTCCTTATCAAAGGGGATTCCTACAAGTGCAAAAAAAAAAAAATTTGCAACTAGCTACTCAGCAAGCCGCTCAAGCTGTGCAAGCTTCCAAAGTAGCCCAAGCCGCATTACAAGTGCAACAGGACACACAAGCCCAAGCCTTATTGCAACAACAACAACAACAACAAGCCGCTCAAGCCGTGCAAGCTGCTTAAGCAGCCCAAGCCGCATTACAAGCACAAAAGGCTGCCCAAGCCCAAATTCTATTACAACAACAAACGGCACAAGCCCAAGCCCAAGCTCAAGTGCACGCTCAATATCAAGCATAGCAAGCACAAGCACAAGCACAACTTCTTGTACAAAAACAAGCAGCACAACTACAGGCATATCAGTAAGCAATAAAAAAATATCAAGAGCAACAAGAAGCATCCCAACAACAAGCACAACAACAGGAAATCCTAGCACAACAACAACAAGCACAACAGCAAGCAATCCAAGCACAATAACAACAAGATCAACAACAAGCGTTGTTCATACAACAGCAAGTGCAAGCATACCTACCTCAGAAAAATGTGCAAATACCATAAAATAACACACCAACCAACCCACCCATCCAACCCACAATCGAAACACCCCAGAACACCTTCATCCCACCCCTTGATCTGAAAAATGACATAACAACACAAATCAGGTTGCTCTCGCAACAAGTGCTCGATCTTCAATCAGGGCGAACCACAAAAACACCAAGCAACTTGTGCCCCTATCCATTTGACAGGAGGCTTGTGATGAAACCATTCCCCAAGGGATTTGTGATCCGCAAGTTTGAAAAATATCATGGGATAGGAAACCCTGAAGATCACATCAGGGAATTCCAAGTTCATTGCATGGAAGTCGCATACGACGATACCTATCTAATGTGGCTATTCCCTAGTAGTTTGGTTGGCCACGCTATGGAATGGTTCTCTCACCTACCTACAGGCATTAGAACATTCCAAGAAATTATAGACGCATTCATTAAAAATTATGCATGCAACATTGCCATGGATGTTAGTCTAGAAGAACTCTTAGCTCTGAAACAAGGAAAGAATGAATCATTCGCTTCATTCCTACAACGATGGTGATCCAAGGCCAATCAGAGCAAATGGACCATGCCTGAGGAACAACAAGTTTGCACCATCATATCCAACCTTGATGGCCTCTTGGCATTTCATCTCAAGGTACAAGGGATCACCACATATGACCAGTTGATCTCAAAGGAGCTCAGCATCGAATGAGCCCTTATGACACAACCCACGGGATCAACTTCATACCTTGAACAACAAAATAACCACCCACCTGCCAATTACAACGATAAACCTCGCATGTGGGCAAGGAACAAAAATGTTACTAATGATGGTGTCATCAACACCAAAGTGGTCATTAGTGCCCCTCACCAAAATACACCCACACCACAAATCCAAATCCAACACCAAAACAATCATCATGTAACACAACAACCGAACAACAATTCGGTGATTAACAATGTCAATGATCAAAGGGGACCACCCCAACGGAACAACAATTACCCCAAGCGAAAGTACACTGCTCTGGGGAAACCACTAGAAGTCATCATGAAGAAGCTGATAAATGAAAAACTCATCAAAGCACCCACCTATGAGAATTACCAAGAACCAGATGTGAAACCTCCTTGGTATAATGAGAATCAACTTTGTGACTTCCATAAAATCAAAGGGAATACCATGAACAGTTGTATGAGGCTTAAAAACATAATTCACGAATCTGATGCCTAACCATAGAAATAAAGGGAATAATAATAACACTGATAAGGGGAAAAGCACCCACACAAACGTCAATCATGTGTATGACACTATCGTTGCCTCCCTAGATGAATACTTCATAGTCATCACCATCAAAGATGCCCATGCTGATTGTGGAGTCACCACAAGAGGCGAAAAAGTTACCATCACAGGATCATCCCAACCAAACAGAGTCCCTACATCTAGATCTATCCCTAATGGCTACAATGTCCTAGATCAGCTGAAAAGAATGCCAGCGCAAATCTCCATCATGGAGTTGCTAAAAATCTCATCGGCTCATAAGAAAATCCTAGAAGAAGCATTGGCTTCATCCACTATCCCCACAGATCTTGATGCGGAACAATTCCAAGCTATGGTCAAAAATATCATTATGCCAAATCTCCTCACATTCTCCCACCAGGATTTCCCCGCTCAACCATCTCACAACCGTGCGCTCCACTTAGAAGTCATCATACAAAAGAGAAAATTAAAAAGGGTCTTGGTGGATGGAGGTGCGGGCTTGAATATTTGTTCTCTCAAGCTGATCAAACAATTGAAAATCTCAAAGGATTCTATCGACAAAGGAAAGGGTATCACAATAAGAGCATATGATGATCAAGAAAGAGTGTCCCAGGGCACAATCAAACTCCCTATTCAAGTAGGGCCTGCTATCATGGAAACCACTTGTTAGGACCTGGACTTCGACTTGTCATATAACATCCTCCTAGGATGTCCATGGATTCATGCAATGAAGGTAGTAGCATCAAATTTCCATCAATGTGTGAAATTCACACATGAGGGACAAGAAGTTACCATCCATGGAGATCCTAAACCCTTCTCCTATTGCAAAATACTTGAAGCACAATACTATAAAATCCCCCAAGTACCAAAAAATGATGAGGGCCCATCTACACCATACATTAATCCTGCCACTCTCGCATCCACTTATGTGACAGAGACACCCACCACTCCCGCCATTCCCACCATTTCTGACATTAAGGTCATCATCCAAGATAATGGTTGTGGAAATTACACAATCCCTAAAAGTGATTTTGTGGTAGGAGAGTTACCACAATCTCCTAGATCACGGGGATGTCTGCAAATAAATGAAGCCTCCACATCCCAAATGTCTCCTGAAGACTATCCTAACTTTACAAGTTGGGGAGATCTTGGCCAAGAAGTTATCGAGGAAGATCCATCTCATATGCTATATCAAGATGAGAGACCAATATCTAATTTACCAATGGATGACAGAAGCAAGGGTTTGCAAATGATGTTCACAATGGGCTATGATAGAAACCAAAGACTTGGGAGAAATGACAATGGGCTTATAATACCTATCATTCCAGAGACGTGAGCAATAAAAAATCTTGGCCTTGGATGTACCCCTCTAAGTATAACCATACGTGGCCGAAGTCCTCCAGTTAGAAGGGTTAATAATTCTCCTCAGCCAACCATAGCAGAACTACGCTTACCAGTATCTACAAGTAGAGTCATAGATAACTTTACATTTGACATAACTGATGTCTATAGTAGTAGTGATGACGAGGATCCTATGACCAACTTACCTAGGCTATTTGAGGATACCACTTCTTGCATGATTAGTACCCTATCTTTTGAATCAGACCACCAAAATCATGAGATTTGCTTAGTATATCCCCAACTCATCGACTACGACCAATGAGGACCACCAGTTCTTAATACATTTGAAAATGATGAGGCGCTCTCAAAATTCATGGGACTGCAGGATAACATTCTATGTGGGGATCACAAAGTAGGGTTCATAATCGAGCTAGATACACATGCCTACTATGGGGAAATGATTGAATCCCTCAGTCGCAAAAGTGAAAAATTAAGAATAATATCTAAGTCCTTGAGTGAAAACCACATTGTGGCACTCTCTGACTAGAAAAAAGTAAAAAGAAAGGATGCATCCAATGATGAAAACCTCTCTGAGGAGCCAGAGGATGGGGGATTCAATCTTCCTTTCAGAGCTATTCATCAAGAAAAATCAGCAGTCTTGGCAGAAAGATGCAATCCAGTCAATCTAGGACAGAGGAAACCCCG
>VDFB02073281.1:0-16831 GCA_007258455.2 Sequoia sempervirens
GATGAAGATGGAATAGTTGATTAAGCAAATGACAAGTTGGCATTTGAAAATTAAGAAAAGAGTTACATGGCCCATTAGGAAGATTGTCAAAAGAAGAAGAATACAAGAAAATATTGCAACTAACAAGCAAGAAGAAGAAGAGATGCAGATAAGGATGATGATGAAGCAGATTGAAGATGAATTCCTTGAAGGAGTAGAAGACTTGATAATCAAGGGGGAAGAAAGCATAGTTACATGGCAAAAGCAAGAAGGTAAAGTGGTCATTTATCAATTCTTTGTTATGATGATGATTTTGATGGGATATAGGCCAAGATTGAAAGTGAAAGGAGGAGAACAATGTGCTGAGATGAAGATTAAAGTTCAACAAAATGTAAAGAACATAATTTCAATTGGCAAGCAATATAAAGGACTGATTTGCATGGACAAAATGAAATCTAAGGTGAAGATGAAGATCAATGAGAGAAATTTCAAGGTGGACAAGAAGCAAAGCATACAAAGGATGAAATTTTTTTGACAACTTCAAACTCAAGAGGGCTTGAAATTCATTTAGCCAGGAGTATGGTGGAGGAGCACCTTGACAATGCCATGTTTCCATGAAGCAAATCTTGAAGGTTGATTAAATTTTGATGATTCAACATTGTTGTAAGGTCATTTGATTCATCTTTTATTTGTTGAGGTCATTAGGATAGTCATTTGAGTCTATCATGTTAAATTTTGTAAAGATGTAAAAGTTGTCAAAAAGATGAAAAATTGCAAAAAATGTAAAGTTGCACAATGCAACATATGGAAGATGAAAAGTCATGAAGGTCTAGTTCATTTGGAGGTAGTTAGAAACTAAAGGGACGAGTGTGAGATGCCTATAAAAGGCCTTGTAAACATTTTTTAAGGCGTGGGTGATTGAAGTTTTGATTCTGAATAAAGAAAAGCACTTTTTTCTTACATTTTTGTACATAAATTCATTATTTTCAGGCCTTGTACGGCTCTGTATGGGCATAAAATCATTTTGCATGTTTGAAAGTTAAAGCTTAATCAATCACCTTCCTTTTCCATCTTTTTCATGCATTTTGGTTCTATTTTGAGGTAGTTGTAATTTTTCAAGAAATTGTCAATACCCTATCCTAGGGTAAACAAAGCCAAAGAAAGTTGTGTTTCTTTCATTTGAACTATTGAAAGTCTTTAATTTTTGGTGAAAAGAATCTTGTTGGCATGTATTTTCATATTTCTAAAGCTTCAGACCAAATGGCTAAGATTGAAGGTGTGAAAAATAAAGTATGGATTGGAAAATTTGTGTATAGTCAGAAAACAGAGTAGTCAAGGGAGTAAAGCCTTAGGGTTTGTATAAATATCTTTGTAAATGGACTTTTGGTGTTTTTAAAAGCATGTGCAGGTCTAATCTAACATGTTCCAAGTTTTTTTAAATGGATGTTTGGTGTTTTTAAAAGCATGTACAGGTCTAATCTAACATGTTCCAAGTGTTGGTTATGAGAAATTGATTGTGGAGATAGTCACAACAATAAGCCATGTTTGTATCAAGCCTAATTAAGCCTTCTTGCAATGTGGACAGTCCAAGTTTGAACACTATTTCTCAAAACAACTTATGTTGATATTTTGATATTTTTTAGAACTCTTAAATAGGGGCCTGAAAAGTATTTTACAGTCTTGAATGGTGGTCTGGGTTAAGAGTAATCTCTGATAGTTTAAGGTTGAAGGGCTACTAGGAATGTGAAATGCCAATGAAGGAATGTCGAATATATTTAAGGGAAGACTTTTGGAAGTGATTTGTTTTTTTGGGATAGAGTTCCTAAGGGGTGAAAAGGTCTTGAGAAGTCTGGTTTGGGCCAGGGAAGTCGAAAACCTAAATTGTGCTATGTTGAGGTCATTGTCTTTGTGAATATTTTTTATGAAACTTGAAGAGTTTGTGGGATTTAAGCCTATTTTTGTGAAATATGCCTCCTTAAAGTGAGTTTGAGTTTGGTGCATTCCTTTTGTACTACATCAGAGTGGTATCAAAGCTCAGAAATGTCTGAGTTGAGAGAGAGTTGGTTTTGTGTTTTGTGGTTTGTGCAGGTTAAGAAGAACCTCATTGCTACCAAGAGACTAGGTTAAGGAAAAGAGGAAAGGACCTAGGTGAGGAAAAAAAAGTTGAGAGAAAGTGGAAGCAAGAAGAAGCTTGCTTGAAGAGAAAAGATGGAAGTGTTAAGAAAACATTTGCAGGTAGAGGAAGAAAGGAAAAAGAGAAAGAGGCAAGAGAAATTTGATAGAGAGATAGCAGCACTGAAGCAAGACATAAGAAGATTGGATTTGGAGTTCCAAATGAAGATGGAATAGTTGATTAAGAAAATGAAAAGTTGGCATTTGAAAATTAAGAAAAGAGTTACATGGCCCATTAGGAAGATTGTCAAAAGAAGAAGAATACAAGAAAAGATTGTAGCTAACAAGCAAGAAGAAGAAGAGATGCAGATAAGAATGATGATGAAGCGGATTGAAGATGAATTCCTTGAAGGAGAAAAAGACCTGATAATCAAGGGGGAAGAAATCATAGTTACATGGAAAAATTAAGAAGGTAAAGTGGTCATTTATCAATTATTTGTTATAATGATGATTTTGATGGGATATAGGCCAAGATTGAAAGTGAAAGGAGGAGAAAAATGTGTTGAGATGAAGATTAAAGTGCAACAAAATGTAAAGAACTCGAGTTTAGTTGGAAATCAAGATAGAGGACTGATTTGTATGGAAAAAATGAAACCTAAGGTGAAGATGAAGATCAATGAGATAAATTTCAAGGTGGACTAGAAGCAAAGCATACAAAGGATGGTTTTTTTTTTTACAACTTCAAATTCAAGAGGGATTGAAATTCATTTGGCCAGGAGTATGGTGCGGGAGCACCTTGACAATGTCATGTTTCCATGAAGCAAATCTTAAAGGTTGATTAAATTTTGATGATTCAACATTGTTGTAAGGTCATTTGAGTCATTTTTCATTTGTTGCGGTCATTAGGATGGTCATTTGAGTCTATCAATGTCAAATTTTATAAAGATGTAAAAGTTGTCAAAAAGATGAAAATTTCCAAAAATTGTAAAGTTGCACAATGCAACATATGAAAGATGAAAAGTCATGAAGGTCTAGTTCATTTGGAGGTAGTTAGAAACTGAAGGGACAATTGTGAGATGCCTATAAAGGGCCTTGTAAATATTTGTTAAGGCATGGGTGATTGAAGTTTTGATTTTGAATAAAGAAAAGCATTGTTTTCTTACATTTTTCTACAAAAATTCATTGTTTCTAGGCCTTGTATGGCTCTGTACGGGCATGAAATCCTGTTTGAATGTTTGAAAGTGAAAGCTTAATCAATCACCTTCCTTTTCCATTTTGTTTCATGCATTTTGGTTCTATTTTGAGTTAGTTGTTGTAATTTTTCAAGAAATTTCAATACCCTGTCCTAGGGTAAACAGAGCCAAAGAAAATTGTGTTTCTTTCATATTTCTAAAGCTTTAGACCAAATGGCTAAGATTCAAGGTGTGGAAAATAAAGTTTTGGATTGGAAAATCTGTGTACAGTCAAAAGACAGAGCAGTCAAGGGAGTAAAGCCTTAGGGTTTGTATAAATATCTTTGTAAATGGAATTTTGGTGTTTTTAAAAGCATGTGCAGGTCTAATCTAACATGTTTCAAGTGTTTGTTATGAGAAATTTATTGTGGAGATAGTCACGACAATAAGCCATGTTTGTACCAATCCTAATTAGGCCTTCTTGCAACGTGGATAGTCCAAGTTTGAGCACTATTTCTCAAAACAACTTATGTTGATATTTTGATATGTTTTAGAACTATCAAATAGGGTTCTAAAAAGTATTTTACAGTGTTGAATGGTGGTTTGGGTTAAGAGTAATCTCTGGTAGTTTAAGGTTGAAGGGATTCTAGGAATGCGAATTATCAATGAAGGAATGGTGAATATATTGAAGGGAAGACTTTGGGAAGTGATTGGTTTTGTTGGGATAGAGTTCCTAAGGGGTGAAAAGGTCTTGAGAAGTCTGGTTTGGGCCAGGGAAGTTGAAAACCTAAATTGTGCTATGTTGAGGTCATTGTCTCTATGAAAATTTCTTATGAAACTTGAAGAGTTTGTGGGATTTAAGCCTATTATTGTGAAATATGTCTCTATAAAGTGAGTTTGAGTTTGGTGAATTCCTTTTGTACTGCATCAAATGAGCAAGTCTATGATTTGGAAAGATGTTTACTATCAGGAATTGATCCAAAATGAAACTACACTAGAAACTCCCCAAAATTTTGAAAACTAGCAATTGTGGTCCACTATCTCCCAGATGCAGTTTATTATTCTTAGCAAATGTATCTCACTATCTATCAAATGTATTTCATTGTCCTATGAATGTGGTTCACTTTTTTTATCAGATGTGGTGCACTGCCTTGCAATTATGGCAAACAATCTTGCACATGTGGTGAAAAATTTGTTGACCCTAGTTTGAATTTTTTGAAGTGATTTTTCATCTTGGGTAATTGTGAAATGTGATTGAAGACACAACCAAAAATTTGAAATTTTTTTTTTGGTTGTTGAGTGTCCAGATTTTATGCAAATCGTGTATGTTCAAGGCTTATTTAGCCCAATTTTCATGGGTCTAATCACAAATTGAAAACACTTCACACATTTCAAACACTTCCTAATCCTAAGGTCAATGGACAATGAAAACAAATCTTAGGCCCACAACTTGGAATCTCCTCCGACTCAAATGTAGGAACACCTTAATGGGTGTATACACTTGTCTTTGAGAGAGAGGATAGGTAGGGGCCTCTAGGACTAGAAGGATGACTGACTCACCCTATCCTAAAAAGCTACGTATAGCTTATGCTAATCTATGGATTTTTGTCTTATCTCAAGGGATCCATATGGTGAGTAACTTTAGAGTGTGATGTGCATCCATCGCACTGAGAATGACACCAAAAATAACTCAATCAATAGACTAGGCCTGTAACTAATGTTTTCTAGTCGATGCTCGAGGACTTAACACCTTGCTAGTGCCCAAAAAGTCACTTAAGGATTTAACCAACCCTACTTGGGGCCCTAACTAGCTCACATAAATGTGGGTATCTCCCCTTTTAGATTAGCACTGTCGACAAAGTACTCACCAAATTGACCTTGGCTTTTGCCTTAACATTTTATATAATGGCCTGAGGGAAAATTGCTTTGGGTCATACCCCTTAGAGTGATTACTTCTCCAAAGGTAGGCTTGTCTAAAAAGGTTACAAAAAATTGATACAAATAATGCTTTTGATCTCCAAGATCATATGAAAATGCAAGTAGAGAGAATACACACATATTTGATGACATTATCAAATGTTCATTAACCTTAGAAATTGAAATGTGCGATGTGAAAATGAGAGCGTTGAAGAGTTCTTTTGATTCCCAAGATCATATGAAATGTGAGGGAAGAGCATACACACCTCTAAACAAAAACAAGATCACCAAGCAAAGCAAACAATTGTTCTATTTAAGCCCAAATTAAAAATGTGATAAATGAGAAGACACTTGTTCTTTCTAGATCCCAAATCCAAAATGTTCCTATTTAAAAAAATCAAACCTAAATAAGACCCTACAAACACATGGATTAATAGTCTTGATAGTAATTTCTTCTCCCAATAAATACCACATGTTGTAAACTGAGTATTAGTAACACAAAAACTATGTATGAAAATATGCCTATCATAATGAATTCAAAACACATTCAATAAAACCTTATATCAAAGAAGCTTAAAGAAAAATAAACAAACTCTTAGGGCGGCTTCTTCAAATTCATTTTATTGCTCCCTATCTCCAGCATTTCGTTGATTTCTCCTCCGTTGCTCTCGATTTAGTATGCCAAGCTCAACGAAATGGACTACTATTAGAGAATGAGAGATTTTAAACCAAAATGCATGCTCATACTTTCAAGATTTCCTGAAGATTACAGCGCGATAAGATTATTGCTTAAGATATGATTATTGCTTAGAATGCTAAAGATCGCGCGTAAAGTGTAATTAAGTGGGTGTGTGGTAAATCAATGCTGATTCGCATACGTATTTATAGAGTTTTTCGAGGACGATCGGGCCGAAGTTGATCACCATCGTGATAAATTCTACGTGACAACGGTCACATTTATTGAGACCTGCTTAAAAATAAAACTTAATAAAAGCAAGATTTTCCATTTTTCGCAGGTAAGATGAGATGATTAACAAAATCATCTTTTTTAGAAGATAATGGAAAGATATTGAGAAGATAAATAATGAATTATCAAATTCAATTATTTATTTATGGGTGCATGTAGATTTTTCTTAATTAAATAAATATTTAATTAAGATTTTGAGGAAATCAGAAGATTTCATAATTAAATGAAATATTTAATTATGATTTGAAGAAAGCAAAAGATCTTTAATTAAATAAAATATTTAATTAAATTTGAAGAAATGACATGTGTATGAAATTAATTAAATAAAATATTTAATTAATTAGAAGAAAGTTTTAAATAGAAGAAAATAAATTTTTAAATTTAATTAAAACAAAAGATTTAATTAAATTCAAAAGATAATTAATTTAAATAAATAAAATGCATTTATTTACCTCTAGTTCAAGAGACATGTGGAAAATAATTAAACAAAATAAATTTATTCACTATAGTGGAGAATAAAATGAATGAACAAATATAATTAAATTAATTAAATTTAATGCTACGTAGAAGACTTTAGAGAAATTAATTAAATAATAAATATTTAATTAAATTAATAGCCAGACGCGACCACCTTGGCATATACAAAACCTTATCAAGATTTCCATTTCCTTTTGTCGATTTGATTCAAACAAACGCTGAAACCCTGCCAAAATTCTCGGGATTTTGTGTAAATGTGTAAAAAGTTTAGAAAATTCTTTCATTTGTGCCCAGAGATGCGACTCAACATTTCTAAAACCCTAATTTTCAAAGATCTAATTTTTCGCTAACTATTTTTCATCCAAATTAAAAACATAAAGAAAGTAACCCCATTAGAATTATGATATATTTCTAGAAATATAAGAAAATCCAGAAAAAAATGTTGATTTTCTCCCAAAATTAATTTATCATGAAAAAGCATAAAAAATTATAAATTTCTCAAAACAAATCCAAAAATATATGAGTTTTTGACTTAAAGTTTTTGATATAATCCCCAACTTGCAAAAACAAGTGTGAAAAAAATCACACCCATTTGTGAGATATGAGCAAATATTTCCAAACCCTAGGCCTGTGTCTCCAACCCTAGCTGCAAAATTATAGTCTCCAAATTTTTGCATAAAATAACAATATAAGGTTAGGAAAACTTGCAAAAATCTAATTCATGTCGGTTTCACCAATTCAAAATAGGGTAAAATCATGGGAAAAGGCATGAATCAATAGTACCAACAACCATATACCTAAAACTCAAGCCCTAAAGACCCTAATCCACCAATGAAGCACAAATGAACATAGAAACATAAAATAACAAAGAAATATTACCATAATTCCTATGCCATGGTTGAATCACCTTCATTTCTCTTCTCCATTTTGCTTTATATGCTTTCTTTCCCTCATATTTGAAGTATGCAAGAATAAGCCTAGTGATAGTGATAGAAAAATATCAAAGATAGTAGTGTGGTTGTAGTCTTGAAATGAAAAGAATAGGTCTCTTTTATACAAAATCAAATTTGAATGAAGGACCAAGATTGAATGATGAAGATCAATTGACGAGATTTCCTTAAGAAGCAAGGAAATATGGTTAGTGAAAAAAGAGGGTTTAGTTAATGATGGACGGTGGAGATTAAAAGGTAACAAAACCTTATCAAGGGTGGGAATTAATTGAGATGAAGAGATAAGAATGACACAAAAAAAGAGGTGGTTGGAGTAAATTAAATAATTATAAAATTATTTAATTTAGGAGGGAAAGTGAATAACTAAATAATTAAAACAATTATTTAACTAGCACTTGCACCAGAGGGGGTGCAATGGTTACACTGATTTTTTTTTTTATAATTTATGTTAGAGAGGAGGTCTATAATTGATGGGAAGTTTGTAGATCCACTCTCAAGTGAAATATCCTCATTTTATTGTAATGGTGGTTAGTATATGGCTAAAATATCTACGCACCAAATTTTTCAAGCCAAAATTGAGTACCTTAACATAAAACTTGGTGTGAAGACAAATGTTGTCTAGCTTAATATCACAATGAATTATGTGATGTATTCTTTCCTCATGATATTAAGAAAAATTTACATATAAATTAGGCCTCCTTTCCTCATGACATTAAGAAAAATTTACATATAAATTAGGCCTCCTAAAGATGAAATCTTTAGGATAATGAACTAACAAAAATTATTAAAAAGTTATATTATATAAAATTAAAACAATCATTTATGTTACTACATAAAGTTATCTTAAATCCTATGAATTAACTCACTAAAGTTAATTTAACTTTACATATGTTACTCTATCTCAACTATCTTTCAATTTTATTTTATTTTGTCATTTTTAAGTTCTATCTCCATAAAATTTATTCTTTCATTCTTTAATAAGCATTTGTATTTTTATATTTGGCTAACAATTTTCAAATATAAAATATATATTATATGCTACAATTAAGGTGTCTAATAACATAGATTTGTTATCATCTATTTTAATTTATAAAAATAGATTGGATTGTGTATCTAGTGAGTGAATCAAAAATAGATTTTTAAATATTTTGGTAATATTTTTTGTGTTTCTATTTTGTCTAAGTCCATAACTATTGACTATCATGGGAAAGAACTTTTTGTGAATGAAATTTCAAATGAGCATTCAAATAATTTTTTGGTGGATGTTGATTATTATCCTTTGTGGAATACACTGGATTTCCTATGTATTATGATTTCAATTGATAAATCATGATAATAATTGATATGAAAATTCATTTTAGAATCACAAATTATTCTTGATATCATAGTTTATAATAATTTGACTCTTAACCATTTTAATACTTACTCTCTCTTCATATATTTGTTTTTTAATTATATATTTATAATAAATTTAAAATTAAATTATTATATAAATTATATATTAATTTCAAATTTCAAATCACAAAAAGATTGATACATAATCTAAAATTTTATTTTTATAATTAAAAATATTTAATTTATTATATTTTTTATAATAAATTTGTTATTTGTTTATATAATTTTTTAGAAGTTATTTATATATATATATATTACTCTAATTTTAATATTTTAATATTTTTTGATGATTTTTTAAATTAGAAAGAATTAATAATAAATTAAAAAATTGGGTGGTGGGCCTAGCTTGATTGGCTAAAGCATCCTATTGTAGGCAAGAGGTCACAAGGTCTAGTCTCCCCAGCATGGAGGTGCACTACAATCTAATAATACTATTGGCTAGTCATTGACAATAAGTATCAATATTAGTACTATTGACTAGTCATTGACAATAAGTATCATATTAAACATTTTTATAATTTTATATTAGGGCATCTTCATTAGTCAAATTACAACCTTTTTATATTAATATTTAAAAAAAAAAAGATATGACAATATTAATATTTATTTTAATAAAAGATTTAATCTTTAACTTTCTTACACTTCATTAATAAAATCAGTATATTACTGTTAAAAAGTAATAAATGTTACTGTTTTTTATGAAATTGATTGAACAGGGTAAATTTTAAAATGACAATCCATTGGTTTCTTGATTTTTATTAGTATTTTAAAATTAATAGTGTGGCCAAGATAAATAAAGAATAGCCATTGAATATTTTTCTTTTCTAAATCTTTGACAGAGTAAACCTCCATGACATAACAAAAGTTACAATCTAGATTCCAAGTGTTTAATATTGCTCCTTCTGAACCAAATAAATAGGGAGATCAATAAGCTGTTAATGTAACCAGGCACTATCAAATTTAACCTAGAGCAGTGTGAGCTTGCCAAGAAAGTGGATATTTGAATGAGGTGGCAACACAAGCCACAACTTTGTTGTGCTTACAAGGACTATTAAAAGTCCCTAAATGCTTCAAGTAGAGCCCACATAATGTAAGCTTCCCCATTCTCTTCCCTATAACCCATCAAAATCAGTCCTTAGAGTGAGTATTGGAGCTCTAGAATGACTGAAAAAAGGCCTATAAATTTGCTACTCTCTCCTTGTCTGAGTTTGCTGCTCATTTATCTTTGAAAATTTATGCACTTTAAATCAATAATTTGCTGCACTTTTAGACTCCTTGACTGTCATAAGATTGTTGCTCTTTGATTGCAATTGATTGCTGCACTTTATGTCATAATTGCTACATTTTTTATGTCATCATTTGCAATACTTTCTTATTGAGAATTTCTGCTCATAAAGACATCTTTATTGCACATTTCATGACTCTATTTTCTGCTCATTTACATTGTTTATTGCTGCTCATTCTCATTGGTTATTGCTGCACTTTTTGTTGGAATATTTCTGCACTTTTTGTTGCAATATTGGTGCTCATTTACATGGGTTTCATCCTTTCATTTGTCCTTTTGCAATGGCAGTCCTTTTTAATGCTGCTCATAACCATTCATTGTGATTGTCCTCTTGGTTCACATTACTTCAAAACTTCCCTTGAAACCTTGTCTTTCACTCATGGTCTCATTGCCTTTGCAAGGTTTAGTCATAACATTGCCTTTTACTGTCCATCCTCGAGTTTTGAATGATGATTGTCCTTCATTATATTTATAGCTTTTTTTGTCTTTGGAGTGTTAAGTCAGTTGTCCCCTTTGAACTAGCATCACTGCCTTAGCTCTCATTATTTTCTTCCTGAAGGACTGTAATGTAAACTCTATTGGAGGCTTGACCTTTGTATTGAAGAGATCTTACCTCTCGGTGCATTTATGACTGTCCTCACTCCTCATCACCTTTGTGATCAATAAAACTCTGCCCCTTTCTCATTTATGCTAATGTTGACTGTCATACTCTTGTGATGTGACTGTGCTTAAGACATTATTTTATGTCCATTTGAACGAACATTTGCTGTTTATTTTGGACTGTATTTGCTGCTCTCATTTATACACCTCATTGTCTTTGCTACTGTTCTCTTCATTGACTGCCTTTTTGAACTTTTCCATGCCTTACTATAACCTTCTTCTTGACCTTGCTGCTCTTTTATATTGTCTTCATGGATCCTTAAGGTTTTGACCATACTTTTTCCAAGTCCTCATAATCATTGTCTATTATATTGAAGACATAAACTATGACTATCTTCATAGTTTATTTATCTACCTCTCTTTTCCTATTTACTCTTTTTTGCTTCCATTCCTAGGTTGCAAGAATACAACTTTGTAGCTCAAGGTTTTTTTGCTTCCAATTCAATATTGAATTAAGAGCATCTGCCATAGATCGAAGTAAGAGCATCTGCCATAAGGAATTCATTTTATTTGCAGGTATTCCATTTTTTCTTACACAAATTTTGAAGCTCCTTTCAGGGAAGGCTATGATAATCTATAGTGGCCATTTGTGTTGCTGTCCTACAAAGGAATGTTCATTGAACTGTCATCCATGCAGCAATCCAGTGTTTCCTTTATGCATACAGCTAATATTCATTTGATATGTGAGCACTGTTTTGAGCATCCTTGAAAACAGAAATATCATTAACATTAAAAGATTTGATCTTGCTTAGACCTCTTTGTAGTTTTTAGCATATTCATGACCATGTTGAAAGTGATCAACACTATAACTTAACATTCTGATGAGGATATGTTGAAGTTGAGAGCCCTACATTTGATTGACAATGTGACTCTTGCAGACCAAAACTCCCTCCCTCATTGCATACCCAAGACTAAATAGCAATCATATTTACCACATTTTGCTTATCATATGGCCAGACTTAGTTTAGTGAAGAAAACCGTGCTTTAAACAAGACATCCATTTTTTCAAACTGCTTAACAAAATACTTATACTTGGCACTGGATTGCTGTAGTGTACATGCAACCATGGTCAACTTGGCTCTTTGCAATCAAGGTAGTTTGCTGTTTTTTTTTTTTTGGTAACTGTGCATTAAGAGGTTTGCAACCCTTGTATAATAATGCCTCCATTTACATTGTTGCTTTCCTCTTATGACTTTTGCTCAAGACATTTATAATATTGCCTTGAATATTGACAAGATATTGACTGTATTTTCAACACCAGCATCTTTGTTCCTCTCCATTTCCAACAATATGGCCAAGATACATCAACGATGTGTTTGCAAATTAAAATTTTAGCATTCAAAAGTAGTTTACTCTCCTCAATAATTTCAAACACCTTTTCTATTGTCATAAATCATAGCATTTCTTGAAACTAAGACTATCATATCATAACTAAATGTTGATCTGGTAGCTTTTCATATGGAGAAACTGTTGTTGAATAACCTAGACCAATGCTTCTAAATGATTTCTGATAAAAGGAGTGACTGTTGTTGCAAACTAACCTTGGAGATCTTGTGAAAGCTTGAACTCCCCTTTAACTTCAGTCTGCTCTGAAGTCATGCATTTGGGCACCTTGAATCAACAGAAATAGTGCATAAAATAGTGTTCAAACAGTCCAAAACCATAGAACCCTGACTTCCTTTCATGAAACTCCAGCTTTAACAAATACTCCCTACCTATTCTTTATCGCCCATGCCCTGATATTGCATACTCTCCCTTGCGTGAAGAACTGAAGATGATGAACAAAAAACTCATAGTAACTATTGCATTTGCATGGCTTATTTCTCATTATTGGTCGCCATAATAGCCTTCTAACTGCTGTGTGTTGCGTGAAGGATATTCAAACAGTCTAAAAACCCTAGTTGCATCGACCTCTTCATGGACGTAGGCTTCACCACTTTTTTTCCTCTTTTGCGTGCCCGTGAAACTCTCCTTTCTTTTTCCTTGGGCGTAGATATTGGGAAATAATACTTTTGTAATAAGTTATTTAAAAGAGTCTTGGTCATATGCCTAAGGAATAATAGCCCGAGTGATCTTTGGATCTGTTATCCAAGGCCCTTCCCAAAGGGTTGCTGTGGAATGCTACCTCATCAAGAGGTCATCCATCAATGTGCATACTCGGCTTTCTCAAAATAGAACATAAGAACTTTAACAGTCTCAATCCAAAGGAGATCACAGTCAGACTTCCTATGTTAGATGTGCAACAATCACAAACCGGGTTGAGTCATATCTTGTCCATATGCATGTGATCATCTAAAAATTAACTCTAAAGGAAAAATCCCTACCACTTACATCCAAAATTTTGTCCCAGTGTAAAGGGTAGTAGAAAATAATGCTTTGGCACATCAAAGAGAGTTAAAAAAAAAATTCCAAATCTAATTGAGATTGTCCCAGGTTGTGTTTAGTAAAGCAACATTGTTACCACCCTAAAGTGGTCATATATGGGCCCAAGACCCCCATACAAATTTGGAAGGCTAATAAATATAGGCTATGGTGATTATCCAAGCTTGTAGATAGAGTTCATGATTGATTAAGATCAATGAGCTGACTTTATAGTCTATCTGCAAGAGTTCATGCAGCAAAAGATGCCTTACAATGACATCACAACATCACCCTCAAACTGCATTTAGAAGGCTAACAAAAATAGGCTATGGTAATTATTGAAAACCGATAGACAAAGTGCATGACTTCTTAAGATCAATCAATTGGCTTTACATTCCACTTGCAATATTTCTTTAAGCACCAAAAGATACCTTACAATGACATCACAACATCAACCCCATTACACATTTGGAAGGCTGATTAATATAGGCTAAGGTGATTATCCAAAATTCATAGACAAAGTTCATGACTGGTTGAGATCAACTTGATTGCAAGATATATGGAGGAAGCAGAGGAAAATAGAAATTCCTTTGCTCTAAACAATGTTGGAATTGTTCATGACCAATCTTCATTAGCAATCATGCTGCCTTCTTTTCTCTTTTCTAGAATTGATGTGATTGGTGTTTCCACATTTTAGTTGTTATATCTTGTTTGACTTACAACATGCTGGATTTTTGCAGTGAAGAGAATTTTCTTTGTTCCTTCTCTGGGGTAAGAGTTGAAGATTATTGATTAAATCTGTAATCTTGAATAGAATCTTCTATCTGGATTTTAGCTCTTATATGCTACAATTTTTTTGTATTAGGTGTTTCTCTGAGCTAGATATCATGCCATCTCTTTTGGAAGGCAAGCAGAATACTAATTCGTACTATCTTCCTTTTTGTTTTGTTGAATTAATAACGTAAACCTTTCTTTTTCATTTCTTAATGGAAAAAGAAATCAAGTATGCCGGTGCAAGGATGATTTGGGGCAAAATATTCACCTTGTAATTAGCCCTATGTAGGTCTTTAAGCCCTATGTTGACAAGGTTTTAGTTGTAAGTTCTAATCTCATGATATGGGGTGATATATACATACACTTTGCATGCCTTACTCCCACTCATATTGGTATTGTGAGATTTAGTTTTGAGATTTAATCTTAGGGTGTATATTTAAATGCAATTTTTCCTACTCATACAAGACAAAGTCTAGTCGGACAAGTATTTAGTTCTGAGTTTTAATCTCATGGTGTAGTGTTTTTCACATATATGGGGATATTCATGTTGTGAGGGTTAAATAGTTTAAACGAATGGCATGGGCTGCATGCAAGGGATTCTCTACCCTTTAAGTTGTACTTATTGTTTCATCGATATAGCATGGTGTGGTTGGTTTCTTCTCTGTGTTAGGCCAGTCATCAGGTTTAATACTTAGGATTTTGAGGAATACTTTTGGATTCATATCAAGCTATTGAAAATCTAGAGAATCATTTTCAAAAAGCTCCAAACATTTTAAATTGGCCAAATGGAGCATGTTGCAGAGAAAAATAGAACTACACTAAGTGTTCTGCTCCCAAAATCTCAACCCTCAGAATTCATTTGGTATACCACTCCAAAAATAATAAAACATGCTATATGCATCCAATTCAAACCATATGATTTGAAACCCTATAATTTGAAACCCTAACAAAATCAAACAGAATTGTTTAAAGGTTGCCTACAGATTCCAAAATATTAAAGTTCACTGAAACTTGGCAAATGATTTACCTCAAGTTCTGCACAAATTGTGTCGTGGTGTCAAGATGTCCATGAAAAAAATGGGCGAAATTTGGAGGAAAAATTTACAAAACCCTACCACCGCAAAATATTTCTCTATCTATTCAGTTGCTCTTCAACCTATCTCCCTTTAGTTGTCGCTTCAATCTATTCACAATAAACGGAAGTAAAGTAAACAAAAATATATCTGAAAATATAGGAGTTTGAGGGCTGGATTAACAGTGATTTGTAACCACAAATTTTCAGTCGCCTAGCTGTCTAATTTTTGCAATCCCCAGCAGAACTTTTTGGCAAAATTTCTAGTGAGACAATTCTGGTAAACAAAAATAGATCTAAAAATAGAGTTTGAAACGACAATTTTTCAGCCACCTAGTTGTCTGGTTTTTTCAATTTCTGGTAGAATTTTTCAGCAGAATTTCTCAGGCATGAGACAATTCCAATGCCCACAATAAAAAGCCTATCGGCTATAGAATAAGAGAGAAAGTTGATTTTTAATTAAAATAATCATTTAATTATATGTTAAGAAAAAAGACAAACTATTAAATAATTAAAATAATTATTTATTAGTGGAGGGAAAGTGGGAAAATAATTAAATAAATAAGATTTATTTAATTATAGAGAAAAAGGGATTAATTAGTGATACAATTAAATTAATAGGATAATATGACCTTATGGGATAATCAAGCAATTAAAATTATTTAATTATGCAAGGAGGAGAAAGAATTAATGTAAAAAATGTTGTTCGCAAGCTTAGGACATATCTTAGTGTCTACACACATCTACACCACATTCTAAAGATCATAGTACTCTCCTTAAGGAGGATAATCTTTATGTCCTCATGGATCCAAAGTCTTCTAAAAAGGTAATTAAGATTGGTAAGTGTCTTTTTTCAAAAGAATTTAAATCACATTTTGATATCCTACATTGTTATCCTGACATCTTTGCTTGGTCATATGAGGACATACCTTGTATTGATGTATCCATTTTGGTTCGTAATATCATTATATGTCCTGATGTGAAGCCTGTTAAATAAAAAATTCTTAAAATCAATCCCAAGGTTGCCTTGTTAGTCAAGATTGAGATAGAAAAGCTTCTAAAATCTTTCTTTATCCATCCCATTGACTACTCACCTTTTATTTTGAATATTGTAGCCATAAGAAAACCTCATTCTCATATTTGTATCTATATCAACTTTTATGACCATAATAAGGCTTCCCTTAAAGATTATTTTCTATTCCCAAATATCAATATAATTATAGATTCGACCACAGACCATGCCTTAATTTCCTTTATGGATGAATTTTTGTGATACAATCAGATCCTTATTAATCTAGAAGATCAATACGAGATAGACTCTACAACCCCTTAGGGTACTTTCTACTATATAGTCATATCATTCGGGTCGAAGAATGTGGGAGCAACCTATCAATGAGCAATGAGTCTAATCTTTCATGACTTCATTCATAAGATATTAGAATATTATGCCAATGACATAGTGGATAAATCTATGACTCTCCAAGATCGCACTAAGAATCTTCTTCTTATCTTTGAAAGCCTTTGACTCTATAAGATGAGATTAAATCCTCTTAAATATGTTTTTGGTATAGATGTTGTCAAACTACTAGGATTTATTGTCTCTCATTATGGAATCAAAGTTCATATTAATAAGATCAATGTGATCGCCACCTAAAAACATCTTTCAACTTCATAGTTTGCAAGGGAAGATTCAAGAAATTTGTAGATTCA
>VDFB02073282.1:0-12500 GCA_007258455.2 Sequoia sempervirens
TTTCTAAGTCTCTTACAAGTGCCATGCTTGGTCCAAGCCAGAGTCAACATGCTGAGTCACAGTGATGCTGCTATGACTCCAATGCATTCTTACGTCATATACTTTAAAATATCATCCATTAATCTTCATTGTTTACTGATTTTTCAGTTATTAATTTTTTCACACTAAAGGTATCCAACTTAAAGCATTCAGAATTTTGATTTCCCAAATCACTTATATAGTCTAGCTGCCAAGTTTGATCTGCATCCGATGGGTAGTCTTTATTTTTTTTATTTCAATTAACAGTTCAGATAAGTTAGAGGTCTGCTCGGATCGAAACAATCTGTAAAAGTTGATCCAAGAGCGCAAAAGGCGCGTCCAGCTTCAGGAGGCCGAGAAGCATGGTTCCAAACTCCAATGTCAAATAAAACATATCTAGAGCAATTCAAATTTGACAGCTCAATTGATAATTTTCCTATAAATGTCCCCCCTTTCTTCCTGGAGAGAGACCATAAACGTCATTACTTAAATTCCTCGACTTCTTCAATCCATCCATCGAGTGCCTAAAGTTTATAACTTCATTTGTTTATAACAACTCTTTCAGAAGTTTAAAAGAAGTGTAGCCCTACAACCTTGATCACTGAATTGACAATTTTCCTATATTTAATCAGCATTTTAATATAAGGTCCTTGAAACCCTAACCGTAAGATAATCCTCTGGACGTGGATTGGTTGGAACAATTGCTGACGAAGATGCTTTCACGGGCGCTTCCTCAACTGCAGCACCCGCAGCTTCTCCCTTAACATTGCCGCCGCTCTCGCCTGAAGAACCTCCCTCCGACGACCCCCCGGCGTCCGAACCGTCGCCAGCTTTTCCTGAATCCGAGCAAAAACAGCGCCACCGATATGCCGAATAAACCGCATCGTTATTCTGCTCGCGCAAAGAATCCCAAAACCGCAGCAACGGTAACCTGCCGCCCCGCGAAAGAATACTGCTAGGAAGGCATGGATTCGAAATTCCAAATGCGAGTCTTCTTATCAGACTCTGTGAAGAAGAAGTCGAAGGCGATATCACTTTAAGCATTAGATTGGATGCTAAATGAGGGAAAACCCTAATGTGGCTGAAAATACGTATATGTTTCTATCAAACTTTGTGAGCTTAAAATTTGGCAGAACTCGGGCTTCTCAGGGCCAAAATTAATGGGTTTTGACCAAAATTTGCAGGTCTCGGTATAGAAAAATTGTTCATTATAGTTTCTCGAGGGCACTTGCCTCTCAATTTAGCTGGGAAAATATTAATTTTATAGTTTTCTGATTCTTCAATGGCCCTGGTAGCTTGTGCCCTTAGTTTTTCCTGTATTGTTTGCAAAACCCTCGAAAAACCCTCGATGAAGTATATTTACTACGCTTATATTAATCGTATACGTACTCGTTGGTGGCGAATACGAATGGTGTACGTTTATACTTGCTTGGAAGGCAAGGCAGGAGAGATATGTTACCTATATTTAAAGGAAATATAAAATAAGTCTTTGTTCGCCTTTTTCTAATTAATATTTTTATGTCTCTAGCTTTTACTTAAAAAAAGCTAAGAGATAAAATATTTTATTTTATTCATAATATTATAATTTATTTTTTATTATATTTTATTTATAATATTATAATTTGTTTTTTATTATATTAATTAGGGTAAATTAATTAGGGTAAAGGATGTCATAATGTTAAAACCTATGTGTTCATTATTATGATCTTGGAAAAATGATGAACAACTACGCTTTTATAGGTCGCCTCGTTTATAGAAGGAACGCCACGGTTAAAAAGAAAACACAACAAACGATAAATTTAAAATGGTGACGATAAGAAGTAATGAATGCTCAAGATTAATTTAACTGTATTGCATTGTAATTATTGATCTCTTGATCATTGATTTCAGTTATTAGCTTGCAATTCTCAAATAGGACACGCCTTCGGCGTAATAAATGTTATTTGTAATCTCCTTTCTTTTAATATAATAATAATAATAATAATTAAATTGTTAAATATTAATAAAATAAAATAAATTTGAAAAAAAAATTATTTAATATAATAAGAATTAAAGTAAGAATAATTTATCTCTATTTAATTTTATAAAAATAGGGTATAATTTGAAACAACTTGGTCTTATTACGAGTTCTAGCACCGGTCTCAACCACATTTACCTCATTAACCAAAACATTATGTGAAACAATAGCCTTGTCAACAAAAGATTCCTCCACCACTTGCCTTTCACCAGCAACATCTTTCTCACTAGGAGCAACCTCCATTTGTTTCTTGGCCTTCTCATTAAGAGTAGAATGGCCCTTAGCCTCATACCTCATAGCAAATTTAGTCCCTTCCATGACCTTATCCAATTTCATGCTAACCCTAACCATTTGTTCTTCCAAAGTCAGAATTCTTTGCTCGAACATCTGCTTCATCTTCAGCATCTCCTTAGCAACAATTTTCAAGGAATCAAACAGCTCATCAACTTGAGACTGAACAGAAGACTGTGAAGATTCCCACACTTTGCTCACAGCTCCCTGAACCCTAACATTAGTCATGTTGAGCTCGTGAAAAACCCATTTAAATAGTTTAAACAAGGAAATGGTGCCCTCCTTAGCCATACCCAAAACATTGGGCAAATTCTCCCAATCAAAGTTAAACACATGCTTATCCTCTACATCACCCTCCTGGGAGAAAGTATTCTTATCCTAGCTCTCACAAACCTCCTTACCTTTAACCCCAGCCACCAGCATTTGAATCTTGTGAAGAGAGCTAACAATGTCCTCAGCCACCGACCTCCTTTTATTCTGCTTCTCCAAGTCCACACCCAGAGATCCCAAAGCATCCTGCCCACCACCCATCTTCAGAGGAGAAGCAACATGCTCCTCTTGCACAGGGCTACCAGACCTTATAGCCAATTTCTTTTTGCTACCCTCCTTTGAACCCTTCTTTCTCTTAGTCCCCGAAATAGGGGCGATGGAGACACATCTTCAGCAATATCAATCATATCTTTCAAGATGGAAGAAGGAGCGATAGGCCTACTTTTTCTAGGCTTTTCACCAACCTCTTCCTCACTATAGATCTCATAATCCTTCAGGTCGGGAAAAGAGTCCCCTTTACTAGTCTCCCCCGGAGCAGGAGGTTGCAATATCACTTCCATAGAGGCTTGAGAATCTGAAACATAATCCTCATCCCCTTCCAACTCTAACTCCTCCAAAACCACTTTCTTCTTTTTCCCTTTCAAACTCACCAACTCTTCTTTCGAAATAGTTTCATATTCCAAGGCCAGCTTTTGTTGCTTACCCTTAGGAACCATTGTAGGTTGCTTAGGAACCACAAAAGCTTTGGCATAATCTGTAATCAACAGAATCAGACCAACATGCAACACAGGGTTCTTAGGGTTCCTTTTATGATCCTTAAGACCATACTCCAAAGAAGCCAAAAGATAGAATGGAAAGGAGATTTTCTTCTTATGGCGAAAATGATTCAAAAGAACAAAATAATAAGCATTAACAACAGAAAATTTCCCTTCTAAAGTAATGTACCTCGTCAATTCCTCAACAACATTACCCCACAAGGCTTTGATGGAACTGTGTTGGTACCCACCACTCTTGGCTTGCTTAAGCTTTTGTTCTTCATCCCCTTTGAAAAAAATCTGCATAGTCGCCTTAAATTCCTTCTTATCTCTATACACCTTCTTGCCCTCCATTGAGAGACCAATAATATTGGCAATGAAGTCCTCATTGACATCAAATTCAATGCCACCCAATTTCAAAATCTTGTTATTCCATCATTTGACAAACAAGGTCATAGCCTACAGATTATTCCCATGAAGCTCTCTATGTATGGTGTAAGCCCACCTTTATGCAGTCTTCGCCACACCTCCTTCTTGTTTTTTAAGGTGTCACAAGAGAAAGACTCTGCTCTGTTTCTATTGCCGCCCATGGTCATGATCTTAGCAGAACTCGAGAGCTTGAGAACTTTGTAGATGACTAAGAGAAGCCTCGAGAAGGAAGCCCACGAAATACCCACAATCCATGTGACAATGGCATGGTGGCAAAGAGATATAATTATCCTTGAAAGCCACCCCATATGTATATTACTCGAGGTACCATGAGCCCAAGCATGATCCAACTCACCTTCACTCCAAACAATAAATTGTCACATGATTATGTTCATGTGAGCCCAAAACATAATGAGGTTGCCATCTGACTCAGCAATTTTGATAATCATGATTTAGACAAGCAAGAGCCTCAATGGGGAGGGGGTCATCCACATCCCACACCCTAGAACTGCTAACACCTAAGTTAGCAAAGACATCCGCAAGGCCATTCCCTTCCCTAACAATATGAGAGATATAAAATTCATCGAAGGAATTTAAAATTTCAATGGCATCCATAATAAGGAATTCAACACTCCATGAGGGGATAGAAGACTTCTTCAGATTTTTAATAATATTTAAAGAGTTGCCCTTAAGCCACACCTTTCTATAGTCTTTAGAATGAGGCATCTTCAAGCCATGATAGCCTGCAGATGAGATAAAGTTAGTTAAGAAAGAGGAAAAATATCTAATGTTAGTTAAGTGGGCCTAAGATCTAGAAATACCTTATAACCTCTATAAAAGAGGTAGTTGTAATCACATTGAAACAAACAATCAAATATAGTGTGTGCAGCAGCACGTTGGATAGATTGATATGTTTGTGTGTTTGATGTGTTATATGTTATGATTTATTCCAATCTATCCATCACCATCACCCTTCCCCTACATTAAATACATGAATGAGCTATAATTTGATGTCTATTCTCCTAATATGAATGAGTTGTAAGCATGAAACATTGAATTTCCATACTAACGCAAATTTACCATCAATTTTACTAGATGGACATGCACAACAAGCACTAACTATATATATATATATATATATATATATGTATATTGAAATGATTATTTATATGTATATAAATACTCACCTTTTAAATGTTAAAGAGTTTCAATAATTAAATGATAGGCACAATTATTAAATGTAAAGTTCTAGAAAGGAATAGGATAAGGCTAAGAAAGAGGAAAAATATTCAATGTTGGTTAAGCAGGTCTAAGATTTAGAAATATCTTATGACCTCTATAAAAGAGGCAGTTGTAATCACATTGAATCCAACGATCAAATATAGTGTGTGTAGCAATAGGTTGGACAGATTGATATGTTTGTGTGTTTGATGTGTTATATGTTATGATTTATTCCATATCTATACACCCTCATCACCCTTCCCCTACCTTAAATAAAGGAATGAGTTGTAAGCACAAAGCGTCGACATATATTCTCCTAATACGAATGAGTTGTAAGCATGGAACGTTGAATTGTCATATTGGTACAAATTTACCTTCAATTTTACTGGATGGGACGGTGTACATGCACTGCAAGCACTCTGTAGATATATATATACTCACCTTTTAATTGTTAAAGAGTTTTGAGTGGTTGTTGTGATTTGACTATTTACTATGTTTTCTTTAAATTATATTTTGTCCTTTTGTTTAGTTGTAACGGTTGGTTGATTTCCAAGATTAATACTAAAAACTTTATAAAGGTGATTGATATGTACTTTGTGTATATGTGTGTCTCTTTACTTGAATTTGGTCAATATAAGAAGATTAAAAATATGGGTCTATGTGATGGAGTGCACAAATAATAATGACACCAATGTAATGTCTCAAACTAGGTTTTCAATATATAGGCATAGATTCTAGCACTTTTTTAGCATCAAGACTTTGAGATGGTTAAGGTGAAAGCATATGGTGACTAAAAGTACTTATAATAATTAAATTAATTATGCTTGTTAGTGGTAAGTTGCATAGCTTACAAAATATGTGAATTCAAAATCTAGTTTGATGTAATACCTACCAACAATGTCTTCCAAATTCACAATACTTGAAATCAACTTCAAAATTAATGTTTTTTCTAGTGGTGAACTACTCAAAACTTTAACAATAGAATTTTCTTCAATATTCAAATAATCATCATTAATATATATAAGATGAATCATAGAATTATGAGCAACAATTAACTAAATCATATAATCACCAAAACAAACCATATAGTTGCTTAGTCAAGATTCCAAGGAAATACAACATATATATAATGGTGTGATGCATACCCAAGAAGATACAATATTTTTTAATAATATTTGGCACCACTAATCATTGGTTAGCTACATCAATTAACAGATATCATGTAGCCCCTCCCAATAATCATATGATGCACAACAACATCAAACACTATTACCTTGATAACATTAACAACTTATGTGAAGTGTAGTGCCTACCTATTCCTAGTATATGATGTTAGTGGGAGAATTATATTTCCTATATGCTAAGGTGTTAGATGATCATATTTTGGAATTATTGTTCTATGTCCCAACTCATATTTTATAACAAGAACTCATTTTGTGCAATATCATCGAGTGCATGGTCATTCTACTAATGAATGTCATGCCTTGAGTAATAAAATGCAACTTAGTGATTGTGGTGCTCTCCCATGTGTTAATGCACCTAATCACTCTAAAAATAATGATCTTTATTCTATGGTGTTTCTCCTCACTATGTGGTATTTGTAGTGTTATATGTTTGCTCATTGTCATTCATGGTGGTACAATCTTAAATGCAACCATATTTTCCATGGAAACAACATGATAGTATATTGTGTGGTTGTCTTTGCCTCTACACTTGGGGGCAGGGATAACTAATTTTGAAGGTGTGCATTCTTTTCTCCTTAAAATATCAACATAGCAAGTATGTTGACATTTTAAGGGGGGCATATATTACCCCTATCCATTTAATACACATCTTGTGAGATTTGATTTATTGACATACCCCCTTGGTGGTGGTGTTGTTTATAATGCCCCGAGGCATGGTTATTAATTTTCCCCCTTCAACATTAAAATACTTTGTTTGTCCCCTTGGACTTTAAAATTTCATGCACCCCTTGAAGTGATTGTCATTCATCCCCTTGGACATTAAAATTTATGCACTCCCTGAAGTGAAAATTTGCAAGATAGTCCATGGATTTGGCATAACATAACTTGTTGATTCATGAACTTGAGTACCCTTTTTAACATGGCCACCTAGCATAACACAATTTTCTTGCCAATGGAGCCATGTGTTTCATGAGTGTCTTAACATAACGCAACTTGCTAGCCTTATGGAACCCATCATATTACCTGGACACCTAGCATAATACAACTTACTAGATAGTATATCTATGTAGCTCTAGGTGATTTTACATCCTTATGAGAGCATAATTTTGATTAAACAACGCATTCTATGGATGACCTTTGATATTTGAGACAAATTTAAGACTGGGGTCTCTTTGTCTCACCGACTTAAATCCTTTTAGTACTAACCTTTTTTTTGTTTTGTGATTATTGTATGTTATATGTTTGCATCATGTTGGCATTGTGTTTATGTTTTGTTTGATGTTCATGTTATGTTTGCATCATATTATGTTATGTGTCTTCATTGTGTATGCTTTGTGTTTATCATGCTGCATTTCACTTCACATGTGTGTTCCTTTGTCCTTATGTTGGTTTGACATGAGATCTTGAATCCTAGGGGCTTGCACTTCCCTTAGATTTATTTTCCATCCCTTCTCTTCAATATTTGGATGATTGAACCCCTCTTGATATATCCTTCCCTTAGTGTGAGTCTAAGTGTATGTTCATACTCTCACTAAAGTGGGGGCTAAATGTAGCATTGTAAATTGTCATCCTTAATAATTTCACACTACCTTAACACCATATTTTGTTTATAAATTTAATAATAATAATAATTTTCCAATTTCAAGGTTAGATTAATAAAATATATTTAATTCCTTGTCATCCTTATAAATTCAGGCCAAAAAGTGTCGGACAATGTCACCATTATTAGACACTATGCACTGTGCAATGACACCATTGTCCAAAAATTAAAAAAAATTGAACATTCTAAATTTTAATTGGTGGGCTTTTATGACTTGAAAATGACCCTAGGTCGGCCCCTACCCAAAAGGATTAATTAGAATGCATATTTAAGCATGTTTTCCTCTCATTTTGAGCATTAAGGAACATATTTATGAATGGGAGAAAGATTGAAGATTTTAAGATCAATCAAGGGCATTCAAGAGCAAAGATTGTCAAGATTGTTGCAACACTTCATCATTTAAGCAACATGTCATGTGAGTTCATGTTCATGTTTATGCGTACGTTTTGTTTGTGAGGACTAATACTTGTAGGTCTTTAAGCAAAATTTCAATCAAACCTTGAGATGTGCATGAATTCAGCCCTTCAAGGATTTTAGATCTGAGTGGTGAGTTGTAGTCCATTGTTGATTGATTATTCATTTATCATTTAGCATCTATCCCTCAAAAGGATAAGCTCTTTTTCATCAATCTTGTAGTTGTGGAGGTGGAAACACCAACATAGGGTTTGATTGAGGAAATCCCTTTATGGCACAACCATTCCTCTCTTTGAATGTGCAGGTTACATATCTAAAATAATTTGGAGGAAGATTGAAGACTATTTTCTCATTGTTACATCCAAACCCTACAACTTGACAAGATACAGAAACTCAATTATCTCAACAATTGATGAACATTTGACAACAAGATCTAAAACGAAGAAGCCTTTGACCAAGGACTCAAGGACTATGAAATTAAATTTTAGTTTAATCTTTAGACAATAGAGCCCTAGGCGCCCTTGTCCACCTAAATCAGCCTCAAATTTACATGCCAAGTACCTCTATGTTTTCCTTTTACTTTTCTAGAACCTAAATTTGTTTTTCAGTTTCTAGTTTGCTATATTTCATGACAAAATGTTGCATTTTCATAGTTAACGAGTTGCATTATTGCATTTCATCAAAAATACATTTTAACCCCCTAAAATAATTCAGATCCAAGGTTCATTGACGTACCCTTTAGGTTGCAAATTAATATCATGTCCTTTTTTATCTGAATTCTAATATTTTGTAGTGAAAGGTGATTAAATCCTAGTAAAACCCTAAGATCACTTTTCATACATTACAATAAATTCTCTCAAATTTCATCAACTTAAAATTATTTGATTTTAGCAACAAAGAATATATTCTTGTAAAATTTCTCATTTACATTCAACATAATGTTGCCAAGAGCCATATTTTATGTAATGTAACTCGTGGAACTAAATAAGTTGTTCCAACATGTCGAGGTGGGTAGGTGAAAGCTATAGGAGGCCTTATTTTCTTTCCCTAAGGGTCTATATCCTTTTGGGCTACATAGTTATGTCAAAATCTCTTAAGAGACTTAAGAACAAAAAAATGGCAAACTTTGATTGAATGATTCTTGGAGTTGATGGGGCCTTGGAATGTTTTTTATGGAGCTAAAACTAAATGTGGGGCCCTCCATAATAAAACATCTCATTTTTTGTCAACTCAAAACCATTTGACCATACCAACAATTAGTGCATTCTTATAAAATACCTCATTTGTATTCATCATAATGTTTCTAAGAGTCGTATTTTATATTCTTCACCTAATGATATTGAATTGAATATGGCAACATGATTAAATAATCATCATTAGACCCTTATTTCAAAATTCACATAATTAATGTGCATAAGAGTCACTGTCACTCAACCATATTGAATCAATAAGCACACTAGGGACACAATAAGATTTTAAAGTAATTTTAAAACAAAATCCATACAACAAAATGACATATATGCCATTAAAACCTTCTAACAAAGCCCATATAACACAATTACATATATTTCATTGTTTCCTTCATATAAAATTCATTATCATGCACAAGTTTGAATGTTACTAACCATGATGTATGGATAAGAATAATACGCAGATCATCATAGGAGGTTGATGCACACTAGTCATGATGTGTTCTTAACACAAAATGCATGACGTGCTCGTATGATATTATATTGTAAATGCAATTCAAACCTTATGCACACCATATAAATATGACAAAGATAGTGATAGAGAGAGAGGGATACAAAGGGAAATATAAAGAAATAGAATATGTACAAACCATTAAAACAATTTAATCTATTAATACATGCAAAAAATTATATATTAATCAAGTGATAAGATTGTGAAGACATTCATAATGTCATCAAAATGTCATATACAATATCATGATGCCAATATTATCTCTCAAACTAGAAAATTTCATCAATACATAGCCATAAAAATTGATACAAAGGTGTTGTAAAGACATAAAAAATATTTTCATTTATATAAAAAAAAATTATTAATGAAACATTCTACCTCTTTTTCCCAACTAGAAAGTGAACCTAAATCCCTTGAATTGATTGTTGTCTTACATCATTATAATATTGAGCCCCCTCACTAGTTTATAGCTCAACATATATATAGAAATTACAAAATCATAAATTATAACAAACTCTATAAATAAAAAATTATTTTAAAATGACATAAAATTAATAAATAATTATAGTAAACCCATAGTCTAGTTGTTCTTCCATGCGATGCTCAACATCATCAAGAGAAGTTGGTCTTTAGATATAAGAGTGTCTACATCAATCTACAACATAACAAAATTAATATATTTAAACTATTTTCAAATAGCTAATTACTTCAACTAAGATAAAATAATGATAAGTAAATGTATACATTTATACTCATGTTAGATATGTCGAGAATGAAATTGTTGCAATAACACCAACATCCATTTTTTCTTGTAAACTAAGAGGTGTGACAACTAAACTCATCGGCTAAATAAATAATAATAAATTTACCTAAGAAACTCAAGTAGACACAAAAAATAATATTATATTTATAAAATAAAAATTTAAAATGTACTAAAAAATACCTTATTTAAAACATTGTCACAACTAACACTATGAACAAGCATAATGGATTGTGTTGTAATACCCACATATTCAACACAAAATTACATTTTGAATATTCAACATTATTAACTAGCTACTAATTTATTGTGATTTATTAGAATTTTACCTCCAAAATAGAAAATAACATAAAACTTGTTGGTGGGATGATCAAAGATGTACCTATTGAGGGTGGTTTTAATCACTCACAACGCTCTAGGCAATAAGGGTTTATTGCCCCTCTTGAAAAGTAGAAAACTACTCCAAGGTTCTCGTGTAACTAGTTCTTAGTCATGTGGGACAACACAATGTTTGTTGTCAACATATTTTACAAGGGGCTTGGCTTTTACGCTTACTAGAAATAACATGCAATCAAAAACTGATAGTTTCATTGACTCAAAAAATAGATTGTATTTCACATCTACAACAAATTTGTATTGATTTAATGTTCTTTGGGATATTTGTAACCGACTTTAAAATAAAAGTCAAAAGAGATAGAGTAGCAAGAGAATTTGAAATAAGATTTTCAACACACATAAGATTTTCAGATCTCACCAAATCAGAACCGTCAAGCGCGCACAGATCTAAGATGAAATCTTACTTAATTCCACAATTACTAACAAGATTTCATTAACTTGACAATTTTCATTGAACTAAAACATCCATACCATCACCATGATGTCAAATCAAGATGCATGCAAAACATGTGTAACCCATTTGATTAAATCAATAATTCAAGTTTCCACAATGTAGGCAAAATTCACATTAAGATTATATTGTTTGTTTGCTGAAAATTACATCAAAATTTAATCCTTTGAAATGATTCAAAATCAAAATTATATAGAAATCTACCTTCCTAAAATTGTGGATCTTGACAAAAAATTCTAACTGGGAGTAACTCCAGCATTTGAGTTCAAACTAAAAGCTGACTGAAAATTACATAAAAGCAAAATTGGGTGCCCTAATTTGAGTTCAGTTTAACATGCTTGAATTTAGGAAATAAAAGAAAACTAAAAGAAACTAAACCATATAACTGAAGTGTTCAAAAATTCCAATTTCAGCCTTTCATTTTGCAACTGGGCATTGGTTCTATGACAACACTTATCAAAGTCTTCAACACTAGATCAGATTTTTATATTTGGGAGTGACAATTTTGCAATTGTTTATTAAAACATCAAAAAACATGAACAGTAGTGACCATTTTTGTAACATGCCCATTGTTTTTACTATGTTTTACCTAGACATGTGAACAGTTTATGCTACTAACACTTAGTCAATAAAAAAATTATTTTCTAATCAAATAACATAATGCACATTTGATACAACTCATTTCAAACTTTCTCATTGAATTACAGAGAGACATTACTTAATTCCAAGTAATGAATCCATATTACATGGTAACATTTTCCATGTATAATTTCCCAATAAGAGTAGAGATACATTATAACATACATCGCTTCCACAAGCTTGATAAAACATAGATACAAATGGTCCAAATATCCTTGTTGGAATACATCCTCAAATATTGGCCACCAACTACATGAGGGAGAGCATCACTCAAGCGCTTTTCTGCCAACCATGGATTTACTACGGTCCCCCGCACATCTACCTAACTAGTAAGATGGCCCTACCCTTCAATGA
>VDFB02073282.1:17500-38103 GCA_007258455.2 Sequoia sempervirens
AGGGCATCAACAAATCGATTTTCCTTTCCCTTGATATAGTTGATGAAAAAATCATAATTTGATATCAATTCCAACCATCTCCTTTGTCATGCATTCAGATTAGGTTGGGTAAACAAATACTTCAAACTTTGATGGCCAGTCTTCAACTCAAAAGGTTTCCCCAATAGATATTGTCTCTACATATGTAATGCATGAACAATTGTTGCTAATTCCAAATCATGTGAAGAATAATTTTTCTCATAAGGTTTTAGCTTCCTCGACTCATAGGCTATGACTCACCCATCCTGCATCAATACTCCACCCAAACCTTCTCCCACCACATTTGTGATGACAATAAAATTACCATCTAGATTAGGTACTTTCAATATCAAAGTTGTGGTAAACTTCTCCTTGAGTTGGTCAAATGTTGCTTGACATTTCTCTAACCATTCAAAATTCTTTCCTTTTCTCTACAAGGAGGTAATGGGAAAAGCTAATCTGGAAAAGTTTGCAACAAACTTCTAATAGTAAACAACCAGACCCATAAAACTTCTAGCTTCTATCACATTCTTAGGCATTGGCCAATCAAGCACTGCTTTTATTTTTGTTGGGTCAATTGTAATCCCATCCTCTAAAATCACATGACCTAGATACTGCACTTCCTTCTGAAAGAAGGTACACTTAAGAGTTTCCCATACAACTTATCCTCTCTTAATTTTTGGAGAACAATCTCTAGATGTTGGAGATGTTCCTCTTCGTTCTTGGAGTATTTAAGAATATCATCTAAGAAGACCAATACAAATTTATCCAAGCAGTTCCTAAAAACATTATTCATTAGGTTCATGAATGTTGTAGGTGCATTCATTAGTCCAAATGGTAGGACCATGAACTCATAATGACCGTACCTAGTCCTAAAAGTTGTTTTGAAAATGTCTTCATCTTTGATCCTCAGTTGATGATAACCTGATCATAGATCAATTTTTGAGAACACTGCCACTCCTCACATCTGATTGAAGAGATCATTGATACATGGTGTTAGCAAATGGATTGGCACTTTATTATAATATCTAAAAAAATCAACTATGTTGCCCAAGGTGCTCAAGGGCCAACAACACTAACAACTCTAGAAATGCACAATTGTATTTGTGACTTTCCTCTGAATTTTAAAGGTACAACTCCCTTGTGTGATTTGATTTATTTTGGGTATGATTTTAACTCAAAAGAATAAAAGGGAAACAAACACTAATTCATAAAAATGAAATTAGTGTGAGCAAACTGAAAAAGGCCACTAACTATCAAATACAAAGACTTAGATAGTCAATGGTCCATAGAGAAAATTATGAAAAATCTAGTATGATCATAATTATTGAATACAATGTCGAGAGAACATGCCACACAAAGAATGCTCACATCACCTACACAAGCCACATATTGGTACAATAGACATTATATTTGCAACTCACAACTCATAGATTGGAAGTCATTGCAAACATGAATAAATTCAGAAAAATGAATTGAGAAATATGTTCCTCTTCCCCTATTACATCACAGTGTACTTTGAGAAAATCTGAACCCTCTTAGAAATGTTTCCATCAAACATATAGGAAAACAATTCCCCCAAATCTTGGCAATTACCCAAATAGTTGCCAAATAGAGCGACAGTTTCTTGCCAGCTAATCACCCACCCTGGAAACCAATGAATGTAACCACATTAATGATCAAGAATAATCATAATTACATTTCCCATTAATATGATCTTCGATAGTCACCCAAACATTTCTTTCTCAGAATCTTGACCTGTGGCAGGTTAGATTTACAATTAGTGCAGTTCCTAGGATCTAAATTAAATAATGAATCCATACTAGCACATGCTCACACGTGCAAACTGTCAAAATGAAGAAACAACTTGGAAAATTAAATAAATCCTCATCATATCAACATTTAACTTACACCACCTCATTGGCTTTGCAGTTGACAAGTCCCAATGAGATCCAGCTCAGATATGCCTCTCCTAATTTCTATAAACTCGCTTGAAGTAGCCATATTTAGCCAACCATACAACATTCTAAAAATTGTGAGTGCACAGAGTGATGGTGCTTTGATGAATGACTTCTTTGTGATTGAAGAAGTCAAGTGTAGCCCTTTCTTCTAGCTGTTATCAGACTAATTGAGAGAGGTCTTCATCATTTAGAGCGAGGTGGAGGAAGAAGTATCATGCAATATCTTGGGAGAGAGGTTCTTGAACCAAGTTCATGTGCATAATGCTGAGCTTTTGGAGCACTTCATCTACAACATAGTCTGCACTTTTGGGTGTCGTGATTAGGGAGTGAGAGTGGCAGAACATTTGGTTCATCCTGAATACCTGCATAGGGTGAATGTAGCCATTAGAGGATCCAATCATTTTTCTAGAACCAGACTCGTGAGAGATGTTATCTACATTGCAACTATAACCAAACACAAGATTATTGAAGAAGCAATGAATCTTCTTTGTGCGGGGTTGGTGTGAAATGATATGGGGTTGTTTTCCCAACTTTTGCAATCTCATGAGAACCTCTTTTCACCATCCCAAATTGAGCATCTCCAGGAGGTGGTGGAAGGAATTTGTGTGTTGATATTTACCTTATGTACTTGAAAATGTTGTTCTGATAACCCCCAATTTTGTAATACGAATACCAAATTTTGTTAACACTGATTATATATAATACAATATAAACTTTTCGATAATTTTGTGTTCTTTTCTTTTTGAGTATTTTCATGTTTCAATTACATTTCCATATCTGGAACTGGTATTCATTTATGTTGATTTTCCTACATATGGGCAATCTGCAGTTACATACCTCTAACTGACCATTGGTTTTTGCATTACTATCACTCATTATGGTAGTTCTAAAAATTTCATTGTTATCTACTATGATTAGGAAAACTTGCACTTTTATCGCCTTTGCCTTCTTGAGAATCGCTCCCTTTGAGTTGGTAGAATAAGGATTTCACAAAACCCTAGTGGGAACCGCTAATGGTTTATGAACCTATCAAAATCTTGTCGATGCTTAAAATTCCTTCAAATTTCCATCGCCAGTGGACTTTTGGGAGGGTTACAAAACATTAAGTATGAACCACCAACATTAAAATTTTAAGCCCTAAGACTCCACAAAGCATTTCAGTATTTCAGAGAGTTATAAAAGCTTAATAACATGCCGCCAACATAAGATAATAAGTAAGTTTAAAGGGAAAGCGACATAAGAGGGAGTTATGGTAACCTGGGAAATGCCTATTAGGGTTAGTAAAACTTGGGCGAATACTGCCAATGACTTGATCTTAACAAACTTTTGAGTAGTGGTGACGATTTTAAAGGAAATGATTGAAATCGGAGTAACAGTGACTCTAGCTAGGGACACAGATTAAAAGGACATGGAAAGGAACCCAAAGATATGCTTAAAACCAATGTTGTATCCATTAGGAAAAGAGACATGAATAAGGGAGGAACCAAACCAAAACAAGCAAACAAGAGAAAAGGAAAGGCAAACCCAAACCCAAACCAAGCACAACAAAAATGACACATGAAAAAGGAAACTGTGTACATGATAGGGTGAAATCTACCAAAGAAAAGGGAAAAAAATACTCATATGCAACCATTAATTGGCTAGGAAAAGAATGAACCAGACTTGAAAAAATCTAGTCTCCCCATGCAGCTTCTGAAGAACAACAAATATTAGAATTTCCCATAGAACATCAACGTGGTTGAAGAAAATTTCACCAATTATTGCATCCTCGAACAACCATCACTCATCATAGACTTTCCCTTTATGAGGAAAATAACTCTGCATCATATCACCCATGTTACATCTTATTTTTTCTAGAGGTTCAAACATCTGAATGAATTCTCTTTCATGCAAAGGATTTATATTTTTCTGTGTAATTGAAACACCGAGGATTTCTATCACATGAATTACCACTTCGTTACCATTATGCTCTTTTAACTCATCTATATTTTCATCCTTTAATTTTGAATTCTTTATTCCATCAGTACTCATATAGCAGATAACTTCTTCTACCACATCATCATGGAGAAAAAATTCTTAACTTTCAAATAGGGGATTAGTTTGTATTTCAAATGGCTCATCAAAAACAAATAGAGGATTAGAATTTACACACCACCTCACTTCCTCTTTCTTTTCTTTAACTAGAATATTACCTTGCTCATTCAGATCAAATTGGGAACCAATGAATCATTTAACACTCATAGATCTTGTCACTACTTTATCCTCAGTAAAAGGATCTTTGTCTTCTCCATTTATCATATCCAAAATTTCACAATCAAAATTTTCAAAGGTAAAAACTTCATATTTCAGGATACATAGAGAATCTGGTAACTGATTTTTCTCATAAAGGTTGTGAGGAATCATATCAACTATGGAGGAACTAGGGAAAACAAGTTGCAATGCAGGAGCATGTCTTTCATGGGGTGAATAATCCTCATCTTCACTTGATGAACTAAGGTCTTCCTCCATCCTAGTAGTACTCAAACCAAATACCTAAGCAATCCAAACCTAGTTTATATTCCCACCGTTTACTTTTTTATCACTCTGAAAGTGTGCGGGACTCAAGACTATCAGATTCATGTTCTCAATAATAGGACGAGGCTGATTGCAGATGTATTGAGGATTTGAAGACTTGCAAAAAAGTGATTCATGGGTACGAATGGGCTCTTTGGCACAATCTCATTTCCACATCCCCATGGTAATTAAATCATCCTCAATACTCACAGCTTTATGTTGGGCTTGTTTAGTTCCATAAACTTTGTCTCTCTTAAGAATAAGTTGAACTTCAGAATTTAAAGTAGAAGTAAATATATGAAATTGAATTACCTTTCTTGGCTGCTCAGGCACTAGAATCTAATGAAGCTCTCGATTGAAATAGTAAACAAAATCCTTCGTAGTTTCTCTTTCTTCTTTTATAATTTGAAAGAAATGCTAGAGTAAAGCAACAATGTTGACAACACCTTTGAATCTTCTAAGAATTTTTTTCTCCAGAATGCTCCAACCAGTTATACATCCTTTTTCAAGCCCCTTGAACCACTATGCCACATTTTTTATCAAGCTATCAACAAAAAGTCTCACAAAAATATCTTCTTAAATTCCTAGGATCCTGCTCATGGCAGTCATGTCCAAAATGTGTTCCTTAGGATCTTGCAAGTTTCTACCAAAAAATTTTGGAATTTTTTTTTCTTGAGCCATATGGAAAGTCATTACATTGACGTAGGGCTAGTGGTCCAATATAATTACCACAGGGTTTTGAAGTCATTGAATATTCAAAGTCATAAACTCAATGGAGGAGTAAGAGGAGATGAGACCCTTAGGTTAATTCCTAGGTGGCGGTTGAGCTAGATTAGGGTCTTGGCATTGATTAGGACGTCGAGGTGGATTATCATAGTAAAAAATTCCAGCCTAAGGGGATGTTCAACCATGTGTCTTGGTGGTTGTTGGGCCCGTTCTTCTTATTCTTCCAACATAAAGTTGGCTGGCATATAATCTGCGATACTCCTATACCTCCAAGCGAGTGTATTTAATTGGAAGATAATATCTTCTTGTTTTTCCTGCATCCAATCTAAACTAGGTTGAAGTACAAGAAAAACATTCTCATGTAGGGGTACCATTTTTTTGCATGGCCTAGTAGCAACCCATTAAAATTTTCTTTCTCTCTAGCAGAGTTGCCAAAAATTTGTTACCGAATGGATTGGAACTTTATTATAATATCTAAAAAATCAACTCTGTTGCCCAAGGTGCTCAAGGGCCAACAACGCTAACAACTCGAGAAAGGTACAATTGTATTTGTGACTTTTCTTTGAATTTTAAAGGTATAGCTCCCTTGTGTGATTCAATTTATTTTGGGTATGCTTTTAACCTGAAAGCAAAAAAGGGAAACAAACACTAATTCATAAAAATGAAATTAGTGTGAGCAAACTAAAAAAGACCACTAACCATCAAACATAAAGACTTAGATAGTCAATTGTCCATAAAGAAAATTATTAGAAATCTATTATGATCACAATAAATGAATACAATGTCGAGAGAACATACCACATAAAAAATGCTCAGATCACCTACACAACCCACAAATTGGTACAATAGACATATATTCAAAACTCACAACTCATAGATTGAAAGTGTAGTGTAGAAAAATGTAACCCTTTACATTTTCTCACTTGTTTGGGCCCTCCTAATTTAAAATAGACTTAATAATGCCTTAATTTAGTGTTGATAAATGTACCTCTTTACATTTTCACACTTATTTGGGCCCTCTTAATTAAATTGAGCTTAATTATGCCTTAATTAACCCTTTTATTCATTTACAAGCCTAATAAATTACATTTTTTGAAGGGGAAACCTAACAATAATTAATGTCTAAACACAACACTTTACATTGAGCAATGTGTGTTCCAGGAATAGCGACTTGGGACCCATTCACCCATGGGTGAATGGGTCCTCCCTAGACCTTTGGACCTAAATTTAAATTATGTTTTTTGGTGGTATTTTAATGTTTTTCATTTAGTCCATAATTCAATGTCAGCTTGTGATATTTGAATTTTGGGAAACTAAGGATACATGCCTATAAATACAAGGTCATTTCACCAAGTTTCACCTAGCATTTTTCAAGATCTACAAGAGCATTTCAAGAGGAATCAAAGGCATTCAAGATTAGAGATATTAGAGATTTATTGTAGCATTCAAGATCTATTCATCGTGTCAAAGTCTTCTTGCATCGTGCATATTTTTGGAGCTAACATTGTGATGTAGGTTTCAAGATCAATTCAAGTATTCAAAGCATCAATTCAAGTGTCAAGATCCACATCCAATTCAACCATTTCATGCAAGTTGTAGACTTCCTAAGATCTTCATTATCAAGGTTTTCTTCAAGGGTTTATTGAGTGGTAAAGTAGCTTTGTTCATTCTTCATTCCCTCTTTCATTCATTATTTCATTTTGAGGTTTGATTACTAAAACGGGGTTTGACCAAGGAAAACCTCTATTCACCCAAAAAAACATTTTTATCTCTTTTGTGTGTGATTACAAATTTAGGTTGAAGAAGGATTGAAGACCTTTTGAAGAGCAAGATTTATAAAGTTGTCAAAGTTGTCAAATCATGGAATCTACTCTCTAGATCTGATTTTTGACTTTTTGACACTGAAACCTAGACAAATAAGAAGCTACAGATCTATGTCAGAGGCTCCCGAAAGACTGTTGAAACCCCTATACTTGGACCCATTCACCCATGGGCGAATGAGTCTCATATCAGCTTCTAGAAAGCACTTTTGGTGACTAGTACATATGCTTCTACCCTTCTCAGATCTGCATTTGGTTTTCTGGTTCTGCAAATATTGAGTTTAATCTTGTTGTTTCAAGTGCTAGATTGCATTTTGGAGTTGATTTGCAATTTTTTAGTTTTTCTCCCCAAAGTGTTGTTTGACCATGACCCCCATCCTTTAGTCATAAGGAAATATGAAGATTCTCACATTGAATTGATTCACCTAATGGTTGTTAGTCAATTCATTATGTGGATCTCATTTCCTAATGAAATAAAGGAAAATAGGCCCCTCATCACATCATATTTAGTTCAACCCACATTAAAAACCCTATTTTTCTTCATTTTAGGAAGTCATTGCAAACATGAATAAATTCAAAAAAATGAATTAATCAGAAATATGTTGACTCTTCCCCTATTACATCACAATGTACTTCAAGAAAATATACACCCTCTTAGAAAAATTTCCATCAAACATATAGGAAAACAATTCCTCCAAATCTTGGTGGTTACCCAAACAGTTATTAAATAGATTGGCAGTTTCTTGTCAGCTAATCACCCACCCTGGAAACTAATGAATGTAAGTGCATTAATGATAAGGAATAATCATAATTACATTTCCCATTAATATGATCTTTGATAGTCACCCAAACATTTCTTGCTCATAATCTTGCTCCATGGTAGGTTGGATTTACATTTGGTGCAGTTCCTAGGAGCCAAATTAAATGATGATTCCATACTAGCACATGCTCATGCACACAAACTATCAAGACAAAGAAACAACTTGGAAAATTAAATAAATCCTCATTACATTAGCATTTAACCTATGCCACCTCTTTTCTTTTTAGTTGCCAAGTCCCAATGAGATCCATCTTAGTTATGCTTCTCCTAATTTCTATAAATTTGCTGGAAATAACTATATTTAGCCAATTAAATGACATCCTGAAAATGGCGAGTGGACAAAACTATGGTATTTCGATGAATGAATTCATTGTGATTGAAGAATTTGAGTGTAGCCCTTTCTTTTGGTTGTTGTCAAACTAGTTGAGGGAAGCCTTCATCATTCAAAAGGAGGTGGAGGAAGAAGTACTGCACGATATCTTGGGAGAGAGGTTCTTGAACTAGGTTCACATTCATAATGCTAAAATTTTGGAGCGCTTCATCTAGAACATAGTTCACACTTCTAGGTGACGTGATTGGGGAGTGAGAGCAATATAACATCTAGTTCATCTTGAATACCTACATAGGGTGAATGTAGCCATTGCAGGACTCAGTCATTTTACTAGAACCAGGCTCATGGGAGACACTATCTACATTGCAACAACAACCCGACACAAGATTATAGAAGAAGCCGTGACTCTTCTTCGTGCAAGGCTGGTACAGAATGATATGGGGCTATTTGCCCAATTTTTATAATTTCATGTGAGAAACTACTTTCACTAGCCCAAATTGAGCATCTCCAAGAGGTGGTGGAGGGAATCCGTGTGTTGATATTTTCCTTATGTACTTGAAAATGTTGTTATGATAACCCCCAATTTAGTAATACGAATGCTAAATTTCATAAACACTGATTTATATAATACAATTTGAAATTTTTGGTACTTTGGTGTTCTTTTATTTTTGAGTATTTTCATGTTTCCATTACATTTCCATGTATGGAAATGGTATTTATTTATGTTGATTTTCTTGCATATGGGTATTCTATAGTTACACACCTCTAACTGACCATTGATTTTTGCATTACTATCTCTCATTATGGTAGTTCTGAAAAGTCCATTGAAATCCACTATAATTAGGAAACCCTGCACTTTTACTGCCTTTACCTTCTTGAGAATAGTGCTCTTTGATTCGGTAGAATAAGGAGTTTGTGAAACTTTGGCAAGAACCGTTAATGGTTTATGAACCTATGAAAAATCTCGCCAATGCTTAAAATTCCTTCAACTTTCCATTGTCAACGAAATTTTGGGAGGGTTACAAAACATTAAGTACTAACCACCAACGTTAAAACTATAAGCCCTAAGACTCCACAAAGCATTTCGATATTTCAAGAGTTATAAAAACTTAATAAAATGCCACTAACATAAGATAATGAGTAAGTTTAAAGGGAAAGCAACATAAGAGGGAGTTATGATAACTCGAACAATGCCCACCAAGGTTAGTAAAACTTGGGGAAATACCACCAATGACTTGGTCTTAGCAAACTTTCGAGTAGAGGTGACGATTTTAAAGGCAATAACTAAAATCAACATAACACATGGTAATGGATATTTATTCTTTATCATTTCCTTGTTAAGCAAATAATAATCTATGCACAAGCATAGTGTACCATCTTTCTTCTTTATGAAGATCACTAGTGCTCTCCACAGTGAAACACTGGGTCTTATTAATCCCTTGGACAATAATTCCTCTAATTGATATTTTAGCTCCACTAATTCTATTGTGGTCATCCTATATGGTAGTTCATTTGGAAATACATCCACAAAATTCCTTAGGATAGGATATTTATCCATATCTAACTTTTTTGATTCTCCCACCTCACCATCTTCAGCTTCTTGGAGGTTTTGAGGTCCATAATACATTGCATCATCTTGAGAAATTTACTCTTTGCATTTCTCAAGTTTTTCCATTTTCAATGCGAAGAGTTGACAACCTTTCTTCTTCACTCTATGCATTTGTATGGTAGAGATCAGTCATAACTTAACTTCTCTATGTGTTCCTTGCAATGATACCTATTTTCATAGGTCATCTAAACATTCTACTATTTTTGCATGAAAATCAATTTTGGCCCTATATTTCCATGGGAAATTCATCCCTAAAATGATGTCATAGGAACCTAAGGGAGCTACATACAAATTCACTTCCATAGAGAAACTCAGAAGTTCAACCCTTCCTTCGAATAAACATTGATCCACATTTGCTCTTGTCTGGTTGCATATTCAAAAGCCCAAGATTTTTCCATGTAGCTAGCTTTTCTAGAAATTTTACTAGCTATAATAGGGGATTTTTTTTTTTTGTAGCACCAGTATCTATTAAAATTGAGATGGGTGTACCAAACAAAGTACTTGGAATCTCCACCAGAGTAATCTAGTACATCGCTTGTCAATTGTCTAATGCGGCATGAATCCTCTGCTAGAACATTGCTCATTGAGGTGGAAGAGGGTTCCCATGTGGTTGTGTTCCTAGTGGTTTTTTGGGACATTGATTTGCAAAGTGATCTCGACCACAAGTAAAACATCCTCTCAATAGCCCTTTCCTTGTTGCAGACCTTCCAAAACTGCCTTCATTTCTACTGGCATTGTTGTTGTTGTTATTGTTGTATCACCTATAACCGCTTCTTGATTCATTATGCACATTACATAATCCTTTGTCCCCTTTCCTTTGAAAATATTGCCCTTCACTAGGCCTCTTTGTAGCAGGATTGGCTTGAGAAAAATTAAACTTCCTTTGATTCTTTTCACGGTAGTTTGAGATAGATTTAAGACTCTGCTCTTGCTTAATGGATTTCTCATACACTAGGTCCATCTACCTCTCCTCCTATTCCATGATGAATTTCCTTATGTGAAACTGCTCGGCCTTTTGGTACATGTGTACATACCTTAGGAGACAAGTGAATTTCTCCTAGTATTCATTAACCAAGGAATCTCCTTGCCTCAAGTTTTGAAATTTGGTAAGCTTTTGATCATAGAATAGTTGAGTTAGCCACCTCTTTTGAAACATTTCCATGAATTAACTCCAAATAATATTCAAGGAACTTATCCCTAGCCCCATATTTTTATTCATCCACAAGTTGGATGCTTCTCTAGCCATCTGGAAGGCTCCCCAAACAACTTTAGTTACATCAAAGTAATTTATGATTTCAAAATACTTTTCCATCTTTGTGAGCCATGCCTCAACCATATCCCCAATGGTGCTACCTTCAAACTTCGAAGGGGTGATCTTCTTCATATCTCAAGATAGCTCACTTGCAAGTCACTTCCTCTTACAAGTCCCTCTGATCTAGAATGTGATTCACCATCCTCATGTTCACTTGATTGAGTATGATCACGAGAATTTTCCCCTTCATCATTATTAGGAACTTCTTGTTCCTCCATTTCTTTCCCCTTACCTCATGCTCGAGGTTTCTAATTCATTCTCTCACCTCATCCATCATGGCTAAAATATGATCCAATTTGGCCTCAACATTTTCTACACCTTGGCCTACTTCTTGACTTCCCCCAAGGTTAGTTCTAGTTCTAACCATTTTTCATAAGAAAAGATTTACCTAGAGGTTTCATCTTTAATTAGATCCTAATAAGATTTGCATAGCACTCAAAAAGAACAAGCTTTCATACCTAAGAAATTTGAAAGATCTTATACACAATTTTTCCAAAACATGATTTTTATTTAGATCAATAGGATTTCAATATCCTTGCATTTACATGGAATGACTATTCAAATAGTCTAGGGGAGAGTATCCCTCAAATTCACTTTCTAGTACATAAGTAAGTGGGGTATACCCTTCAGATTTGTGTTCACATTCAAAGTTAAAAGGGAAATAACCTTCAGACCTATCCTTTGATACATAGTTTTTGGGGATATATCCCTCCAATTCGCCACTAGAGGCTATTACAATAACTTCCAACATCGGAAGAACATGAGGGTCTCTAAAGATCATGGTTGGACTAACACTACATTTCGAGGGCATATCCCTGGAGAGTGGTAAAGAGTTTGACTTTGCTAGAGAGATAGGAGGTACAAAGTTAGCAGCCTCATGCATCCTTGTTATCTCTTGACTAACACAAAATAAGGCATGATTAAAAGTCTCAGTGCCACTCAACCAAATGGCATTGTCATAATTTTTCCCCTCTATGGTTCGAAATATGGCTTCCCTTTCCTTCTTGGCCTTCATGTAGCACTCATTACTGATTACTAACTTCCTTATGGTCATTTTAAGACACACCATCTTAGAACAAGAATTCCAAACATTAGACTTGTATAATGTTGGATGAAAGCATAGTGAGCACATAGGTTATAGAGCTAAACCTGGTAGTTCTGATACCACGTGTAACATGCCCATTGTTCTACCCATTATTTTTACTATTTTTTACCCACATGCGAACAATTTATGCTACTAACACTTAGTCAATAAAAAAATTCTTTTCTAATCAAATAACATAATGCAAATTTGATACAAATCATTTCAAACTTTCTCATTGAATTACAAAGAGACATTACATAATTCCAAGTAACGAATCCATATTACATGATAACATTTTCCATTTATAATTTCTTAATAAGAATAGAGATACATTATAACATACATAGCTTCCACAAGGTTGATAAAACATAGATACAAATGGTCTAGATGTTCTTGCTAGCATACATCCTCAAATCTTGGCCACCAACTGCATGAGGGAGAGCATCACTCAAGCGCCTTTTTGCCAACCATGAACTTACTATGGCCCTCCACACATCTACCTAATTAGTAAGATGTACCTACCCTTTGACAAAGAGATTGGTTTGGTAACCTCATAATACTAGCCTTCTTGAGCATGGTGTTGTGTCCTACAAATATAGAGCTACCATACATTGGCTACAACCTACATGTATGACTTTCCCTACCTACTTTTCATCCCTGGATCATAGTGAACTGACAGTGTAAATAGTGGCTACTTACACTAGTTTGGCTAAAGAATTCAACACCTAGTACTTTGAGTGTAGGTCGTATGTTCACCCACCCTTAGCTCGATTTGGTATTTGACCATTCATACTCTTACACACATAACACACATTCCTATAAAATGATGATGACATGACATATTGACTAACTAAGTTAAACCCTTTCCCATGGATTATCCTAACCCCAGGAATAACCAAGCTAACAACCCATATTCAAATCGACATTCCTACCAATGTGTTTCAAAGAAACAACATATCTCATACTTCCCAACTTATACAACATTTATATATTCTTAACCAACTGTAGTTCCTAATAACAATGTAATCACTCAAAATCTAATATATATATATAGTATATAGGTATATCCCAATAAAGGGGTTTCACCAAATCTAGATTCTTTCAAGAATCATACAAGCTTATCCAAAGTAAGAAAATAAACCAAGTTCATAAAAAAAAACATAAAATGCATTAAAATTCATCCTTTCCCAAAAAAAGGCAATCTCTAACAAATAACATAAACATAAAGAATAGAGTGATAAAAATCAACATGCCTAGAAATTTAGCCCAATTGACAGTATTGGTTTCCAAGCTCAGCCTCCACAAATCCGCTTGTTGTTCCTTTAAGACTCGGCCTATCACTAAACTCTAGCCTCTCACAACAACCTTTCAAAAATTATAAATGCACAAACAACTCTTCTTCTCACAAACAAACTCTCAAAAATTACAAATGCACAAACAATTTTTCTTATCACACAAGCTCTCTAAAATATGCTTGCACAAAAACTACAACAAAACAATGAATGAAGAAATTAGATTGGAAAAGTGTACCAAATGTAGAGAGAATGCCCCTATTTATATAAAAATCTGAGCATCTTAATGCAACAATTAAGCTTCTAATTCTGCCACCTCCCTATCAACTAAGCTCAAGAGGAGAGATGTGGTTGCTAAAAATTCTAGCTTGCAAACACATACACAGTCCAGTTTCACAACTAAGAATGAATCACTCTTATCTTGTTGACAACAATAGTTAAACTCAAAAAATGCAACCTACAGGTTTCCTTATTGCAATATAAGTCGACTACCTTAGCCAACTCGTGCAAAAGACCAAGTCTCATGCTTCCAAAAGCTATGCGTTGGTTTAAAGCACAACAAAAGACTTCCATCATTCTTTCCAAAATATGGCGCCACATTTCATATTTTTGCACCCTTTATACAAGCACGAATTTGACCAAGTTAGCATGTATGAATATTTCCAACTCTTTGCAAATGATTCAATTCACTTTAGTTTATACGTTGTCTTAAATGTATGAAGACTTTTTCCTTCATGCGCTATATGCATGTAGGTTATAACTTAGCCATTTCATTATAAATGGTAGCACTTCAATATGTGCTATGTTTATTACTAAGCACTTTTGATATATATCAAATAATATGTAATATATATGCATTATATATATATATATATATTTATCTTTTATAATATATATAATTATATTCACATGATTATTAAATGCATTACTTACCAATCAAATACATAAAAGCATATATTAAAATAATTATATATACATATATATGTATATGCTCTCGTCCACTTTGTGATGTATTTCTTCTTGCTTCTTGTTTCTCTACATCATTTTCTAGTGTAATGTCTTTGTAATTCGGGTGACTGTCCCATTGGTTTTGTGGTTTTTTCCTGGGTTGTTTTGTTTGTTGGTGTCAGTTCTTGGCTATACTTTACTTTGTGTTTTTTTCTTGCTTTTCTTATTATTTATTCTCCTTGTTTAATCTTCTTCAACTTCTTCAATATGTAATATCTTTATTAATTAATGATATTATGAATTTTTTTTGGGGGAAAAAACATACGTTTACATTAACATAATTATATACATATATATCAATATATATATTATATATGTAACATTATTTTAATATCCATACTTAAACACATATATTCATTGATTGGTACATATACACAAAATGTTATATATATATATATATGCCTTGTATGTCCAATCGATGCTCCTATGCATATGATATATCCATACATGGATATACGTAAGTATATCTACCTACGTATATGTATACACGTATATATTCATATGCATTAGTTATCAGAGACATACACATATATACACATATACATTCTATGTATATACCCTATAGATTAATGTAGAAACATGAATATATGAAAAATAACTTATACTTGTCACAAAGACTCAATCACATATCCTCAAACAAGAATATTCAAAGACTAACCATAAATCAATACAAAACATTCCCCAAACCAAGATTGAAGATTACTTACCTCTTCCCAAACTTATATTGACTTCATTATACCAAACTAAGTTATCAGTGTGTGTATGCTCAATTGGGCTCATTAAGGGTTACCAGACCAAATTATTCTCCTGAGTGATACTCCCCCTCTCTTCCAGAGGCTTGAATCTGTTCCTGCATCCAACTTAGTGCATCACAATAGTGGTTATGGCTAATAACATTATATTCATATGCATCATATATTTTCATCTTCTAAACCTTTAAAATATGATGCAAGAGCAACAAAACACAACAAACTCCACTTAATTTGATATTGCAGATTCAATTTAGGTACTCACAGATACAACAATCAAGAAGTGATTCTACTCCACATAAATATAGCCTCGACTCATTTATGCAAATTTCTTTTGTCAAATTATCAAATTCAATGACATAGATTTGATTACATCCCAAAAGGAAGTTGGTTTGCACATTCAAAATTATCAACACAATTATTTCCTTGGATTCAAAGTATCTCTGTCTAGCAATTCCCTTACCTTATTTTTCCTCTAATCTTCCTTGACTGTGGTGCAATTTATTCTCCCCATCACTGCACATCAACTCTCACCAAGCTTCTTTGCATAGAAATAAGTCTTTTCAATGTTTTATTGGCCTCTCCTAGCTTATCAACCTATACTTTCTTTTATTTTTGTGCACTCCTTGTCAGCTTTGTTGGGTGAAAATTATGTAATCCCTTTTAACATATTACAAAACATTATTTCAGCCACAACTGTGTGAGATACAATCTCTCCTCTTAGAAAGGAGATGCACCCTTCTTATTGCTTATTGAAACTAAGTAAAACTAATTAAGTATTCACAATAATGTACACTACAATTAAGAGATGGGGGTGTGTCACATTCATAATTCTCTCTTTTTTCAGAGAATATGTTTTACAATGCTTCATGGTTTTAAGTTCCTGATTTGATACAACTTCAAACTAAAAACAAAAGTAGTAATTCCAATATTCTTATCATGTCAAAGCAAAGCCTAAGAATACCATCATGATAACGATAAATGATAAAACAAGAAAAGCTCATGAAGGCACAAAGTCGTTTCGTAGCTTTCACCAATGAATCCTTTAAGATATGTAACCAACGTTGTATTAGAAGCACAATGTATTCTAGATACTCAATGATAGATCCACAAACAACATGAATAAATACAAGCACAAAGTCTTGTAGACAATTCACCAATAGCATTCAATCAGTATCACAAATTCAAGTAAAGAGTGTAACTCAAAGTTTACACATATTTACTCAAAGCCCTTCAGATCTTAGTCACTAATCACTGCCAATTTCAATCAAATTCAAAAGATAATCAATTCCAACACAAAGTTTGGTATACAACTTCACTTCTTTATTGATCAAAATAGATTCACAAAGATGAACACAAAGTTTCATGTATTTGCTTCTCAAATGGGCAACACTTCATTGAAAAAGATAAAAGATATACTATTACAAAAGAATCCTCTCTTACTTATAGATGGGAGAGGAGAGAAATTTTAGGAAAATTAGGTGAGTGAATCTAGGAAAATTAGGTGAGCAAATCTAGGAAAATATCACCTAACAAGTCGACTTATTAAAAAATGTTGTCCATCATTATAGGAAAGCATCTCTATTTTTACATGTAATTACATATTGGAAAATGACATGTAAGATGTTGAGAACTATTTACAAAATGAATAAATGAAAGCATAAAACTATCTAACACTGGAGATAAAAAGAAGTCTTTATGGTTCCTTGCATTGGGCATGAAAGTCTTCATATTTCTTCTTTGTCTCTAGCATGAATGCCTCATCTAGACCAACAATATAATCAACAATGGTGTGAACTCTTGTGATTGATCTTCTTGCAGATGAACAAATTTTATTGCATTTTTCTAGATGTGTTTTGAGTCAGTCAAGAGAAAGTTGTACATCACATATGGTGTACATGGAAGTCTTTGAAAAAACTTCAACTTTCTTCATGACAACTTCCTTGAATATTTGAGTTATCTCACTGACTGGGAGGAAAGTATGATCATCATCAAGGAGCTTACCCAGTAACTCCTCAATTCCATGCACTAGGATAACACGATGTCCTTCAACATCTTTTTGTACTTGGTGGATGTCTTCAATAAGAGATTTTATCACTTGTATGCGATCTTCGAGAGATTCTCTTACCTCCACATACTTCTCTTTGTCAGGAATTACCCCAACTTTCACCAACTTACTCAACTTTGTCTCTTTCATTTGTGACCTAAATGTGAGACATCTTTCCATTTCTTTTTGCTCTTTAGAAAGTATATTTTCTTCTTTATCAAGCTCTAATTTCACCTTGGCTATCTAAGTAGTCTTCTCATATGCAACAACTATGACCTATGAACCATGTTCTATCATTTCATCAATGAAATCATATAACACCTTACCCTTGGAGGAAAACTTATCCATCTTTTGCACCGTTGGTTCCTCGATGTTCACCATGGCCATAGGTTGTACATTCTTGGAAGAGCCTGCAATATTCCTCAAAACTACTGCATAACATTCAACTTTCTCCTTGTACATATCTCTAGCCTGCTCCATCTTATCAAGCCTTCCTACTAATGCACCCAAAACCACTTGTGCATCTGCCTTTACACTTGCATTTGTCACTTTTCCAAGTTGGAATCTTGTGATAGTGTAATCCTCCATGTTTACATCACCTTCTTCTTGTGGGGGTAGACCAATCTCTACAAACTTATGACCAAATTTGTCAACATGAAGCCTTGAATAGACTTTTTCCTTTTTCTTCCACTTGGCTTTTGGAGGAGCTATCTCTTCAAGATCAAGCTCATTTGGGGAGATCATTTGTTTCTTTCACTTTGATACTTGAGAGATTAGCCAAGGAGGAAGGGAGGAAGTATATGCTTCTTGACTTACAGTCAATTCCTGCGTTGCAACCAATTTTGTAGAAATGGTTGATATTGTAACAATTGGGCTAGTATTAGTCATGATTGCTCTAATGGACTGCAAACCAAGTTGACCCTGTAAAGACTCATTCATGAATCTTCCAAATTCGGCTTCAGAAGAGATATCAAATGATGGAGATGACAAACTGGGAATGAATGAGGGAGAACTCAAAGAGACATTAATAGTTTGTAAGTTTGAAATTGTAAGAGTGGCAAGGACGATTGATACTGCAGGGGGAATGGAAACATTCACTGCATTTGAAATTGCTGTAGGAGGAGGTGAGGTAGGAAGAAGAGGTGGAGGAGTAGTTGGATTTGAAGGAGTGTGAGGAATATTGGTAGTAACAGGCGATGATGTCTGGGGAAGATCTTCAACAATATTCTCATGTGGAGATAGAGGTTGTTCATCATCATGCTTGAGTTCCTCCTCATTACCTTCTTTTTCAACTTTATCTTCTTTAGATTCTTCGTCATCAGATTCTTCTTCATCAAATTCTTCTGATTCTTCACCCTCATTTTGTTCTTCTTCTTCGGATGATTGTTCCTCACAAGCAAGCTCCTTTCCTTCTCCATGTGTTTGTTCAGATTTTGTTGCCTCATGTTCTTCAACTATTTGTGTAGCACTCTTACCAAAGATAAACTTGATTTTAGGACCTATTTGGGAAGAGGGAGTAGCCGCATGTTTTTTTTTTGTGTGGAGCTCCTGCCGTTGGCTGGTTTCTCCTCCTGGTGCTTCTCCTTATGATTTGGTCCTAAAATATTTCATTTGGAAACCATGTTTATGCAACCATTCTGATATGTGGTGTAAGATGGGAGTGAGCCTTTCTCTAATAGAGACACTTTCCTTTTTAGACCATTGTATTGGAGGTAAGGGCCTCCTAACAATCTCATCTTCTTCATAAGCAGAGTTTATGATGTCGCTAGGATCTTTGAAATCCTTTGATAGATCAGCTACACCAAGATCTCTGATCTGCTCTACTGCCAGCCTGCAAAAATCCATTCTGCGGATGTCTTCATCATCTCTGTAGTCCGCCCATATGTCTTCAAAGCAGTAGACATGTCGGTGATCCTTCTTCAGTTTCCTCTTCACATCTCGGTAGTCAAAGTCAAATCTATATTTATATGTTTTGATAGTCATGATTTGCATTTTTGCAACAAATGACTTTGCTTTTTGTACATTGTGAACGGTATATCTCCCAATTGTCAATGGAAACCTGAAACCTGGCTTGTGTATTCTCTGGCATACCTTGTGAACTGAGATCAACTATCTGCACAGCTCCATTAGTATCCACTTATCTAAGGGATATCTGGGCAACATGTATGGACACCCAATATAGCAACCTACTCTTATGTAGGTGAAAGTTGGAAACTGTAAAAAGATACATCCAACCTTACTAACCACTTTGTAGGCTTCATCCGATACTCTTTTCTTTCAAGAGTCGGATCAAAATTGAACAGTAGGGGTGCAAAGAAGGCATCTGTGACTCTTCTAAAATGATGAAGACTTTCTCTCAATTTCAATTGATAATAGAACTCATACACAGGTACAAAATGTCTATTTCCCTTTGTAGACAGCCCTGGAAATTGCCTCATTACTGCAGCAGCATATACCAAATAGGAAGTCATGTAAAATTTCAAAGTAGTTGGCACATTGATCAATTGTCCATGGATTTCATCACTTATTTGAGTTCCCCAATCAACATGTGCTTTCTTTCTTCTAATTATGCGGATGTATTCATACATCCAATCTTGAAAATTACATGAAACAGACAATCCTTTAACCCTGCTCAGGAGAGTAATCATATCCCTGACATCCTCTTTGAAATCACTTCGAGGAAGCCCTTTAGGCCATCTTGAGATAGTAGGCCTTGGAGTTTTTAACCATTGAGTATTAATCAACGTTTTAGCTTTGTTGGGATCACTATCATAGACCTCCTGTGCCTGTTGAATTGAGATTTTTGTATATTGTTCCATGTGTGGAACCCAAAAAACAATATCAAAGAATTCAGGGTCTAATTTCATCACGACTTGTCCTGAGGAATCTCTTACACTTCTATCATCTCGGATGTAATGAGATGCAACTTGGAGGACAAACTCTGTGTTATGAGTAAAAGTTGGAAATGTAAACACCAAGTGCAAGTTGCTATGAATAGTCGCCTTCAGGTTGTCTTCTAAGGGATTTTTCTTAGTTCTTTTTACAAAATCTTCTAGGTCTTGATGACCAATTTCGGTGTCTTTGATTTCATCCACCTTTGAGATCACCACAGTAGGAAAAAAGACACCCTAATATTTGTACTTCATCTTTCCCTCCTTCTTAGAAGACGATGGAGGATTTTTTGTTGTCATCTAAAAATACCAAGATCAAGGAATGCCACTTTCTTGGATCACCTGATGAGAGCTTGAGAGGAACTGCAAGAATAGTGGATTA